>WNGS01166226.1:20169504-20191008 GCA_020271785.1 Procambarus virginalis | reverse complement strand
CACACACACACCACACACACACACACACACACACACACACACACACACACACCACACACACACCACACACACACACATGGTCCTAGCATGGATAAGGAACTACCTAACAGGAAGGAGCCAAAGAGTTACGGTAATGGGCGAGAAGTCGGACTGGCGAACAGTAACAAGTGGAGTACCACAAGGATCGGTACTGGGACCAATTCTATTTCTTGTATATGTTAACGATATGTTTACGGGTGTAGAGTCCTACATGTCGATGTTTGCGGATGACGCAAAGTTGTTGAGAAGAGTTGTGACAGATGAGGATTGCAGGATCCTCCAAGAAGACCTGAACAGGTTGCAGAGATGGTCAGAGAAATGGCTATTGGAATTCAACACGAGCAAATGTAAAGTTATGGAAATGGGAAAAGGAGATAGGAGACCAAAGGGTCAGTACACAATGAAGGGGAACAGTCTACCTGTGACGACGCGCGAGAGAGACCTGGGTGTGGACGTAACACCTAATCTATACCTTGAGGCACATATAAATAGGATAACGACAGCAGCGTACTCGACACTGGCAAAAGTTAGAACATCATTCAGAAACCTAAGCAAGGAGGCATTTAGGGCGCTTTACACTGCCTACGTGAGGCCAGTCTTAGAGTATGCCGCCTCATCATGGAGTCCCCATCTGAAGAAGCATATAATGAAACTGGAAAAGGTTCAGAGGTTTGCAACGAGACTCGTCCCTGAGCTACGAGGGATGGGGTATGAGGAGCGCCTGAGGGAACTGTGCCTTACGACACTAGAAAGAAGAAGGGAGAGAGGGGACATGATAGGAACGTATAAAATACTCAGAGGGATTTGACAGAGTGGACATAGACGAAATGTTCACACGGAATAGTAACAGTAACGAGGGGACATGGATGGAAGTTGGCAACTCAATGAGTCACAGAGATCTTAGGAAGTTTTCTTTAGCGTAGAGTAGTGGAGTAAATGGAATTGCACGTCAAGGAACGGTGTGGAAAGCAAATACTAATTCATAATTTTAAACGCAGGTATGATAGGGAATGGGTATAGGAGCTGTCATTGCTGTAAACAACTGATGTCCGAAAGGCGGGATCCAAGAGTCAAGCTCGATCCTGCATACACTATAGTGAGTACATATAGGTGAGTAACACACACACACACACACACACACACACACACACACACACACACATACACATCTAAGTGGTATGGAGTTAGAGTGGAGTCCCGCAGGGGTCAGTCCTTGGACCTATACTGTTTCTGATATATGTAAATGATCTCCCAGAGGGTATAGAATCGTTTCTCTCAATGATTGCCGATGATGCAAAAATTATGAGGAGGATTGAAACTGAGGACGATAGTAGGAGGCTACAAGACGACCTAGACAGACTGACTGAGTGAATGGTCCAACAAATGGCTGTTGAAGTTCAACCCGAGTAAATGCAAAGTAAGTAATGAAACTAGGCAGTGGAAACAGGAGGCCAGACACAGGATACAGAATTAGGAGATGAAGTACTTAATGAAACGGACAGAGAGAAAGACTAGGAGTTGATATCACACCAAACCTGTCTCCTGAAGCCCACATAAAAAGGATAACATCTGCGGCATATGCGAGGCTGGCTAACATCAGAACAGCGTTCAGGAACCTGTGTGTAAGGAATCATTCAGAATCTTGTACACCACATATGTAAGACCAATCCTGGAGTATGCAGCCCCAGCATGGAGCCCGTACCTTGTCAAACACAAGACGAAGCTGGAAAAAGTCCAAAGGTATGCCACTAGACTAGTCCCAGAACTAAGAGGCATGAGTTACGAGGAAAGGCTGCGGGAAATGCACCTTACGACACTGGAAGACAGAAGAGTTAGGGGAGATATGATCACAACCTACAAAATCCTCAGAGGAATTGACCGGGTAGACAAGGACAAACTATTCAACACTGGGGGGACGCGAACAAGGGGACACAGGTGGAAACTGAGTACCCACATGAGCCACAGAGACGTTAGAAGGAACTTTTTCAGTGTCAGAGTAGTTAACGGATGGAATGCATTAGGCAGTGATGTGGTGGAGGCTGACTCCATACACAGTTTCAAGTGTAACTATGATATGATGCCCAGTAGGCTCAGGAATCTGTACACCAGTTGATTGACAGTTGAGAGGCGGGACCAAAGAGCCAAAGCTCAACCCCCGCAAGCACAAATAGGTGAGTACAAATAGGTGAGTACACACACATACACACACACACACACACACACACACACACACACACACACACACACACACACACACACACACACACACACACACACACACATTCCCAGAATGCAGCCTATAGCAGCTGTCTAACTCCTAGGTACCTTTTTACTGTTAGGTGAACAGAGATATAAGGTGAAACTGACCATTTGTTTCTGCCTGTGAGAGCGTTTGCGCGCGCGCGCGTTTTTGTGATTTGTGTGTGGTGGGTGTGTGTGTGTGTGTGTGTGTGTGTGTGTGTGTGTGTGTGGTGTGTGTGTGTGTGTGTGTGTGTGTGTGTGTGTACTCACCTAGTTGTACTCACCTAGTTATGCTTGTGGGGGTTGAGCTCTGGCTCTTTGGTCCCGCCTCTCAACCGTCAATCAACAGGTGTACAGTTTCCTGAGCCTATTGGGCTCTATCATATCTACACTTGAAACTGTGTATTGAGTCAGCCTCCACCACATCACTTCCTAATGCATTCCATTTGTCAACCAACCACTCTGACACTAAAAAAGTTCTTTCTAATATCTCTGTGGCTCATTTGGGCACTCAATTTCCACCTGTGTCCCCTAGTGCGTGTGCCCCTTGTGTTAAATAGCCTGTCTTTATCAACCCTGTCGATTCCCTTGAGAATCTTGAGTGTGGTGATCAAATCCCCCCTAACTCTTCTGTCTTCCAACGAAGTGAGGTTCAATTCCCGTAGTCTCTCCTCGTAGCTCATACCTCTCAGCTCGGGTACTAGTCTGGTGGCAAACCTGGGGTTCGAAATTACAAGAGATGAGGTCAAAAAGCACCTATTGGAGCTGGATGTGAGAAAAGCTGTTGGGCCGGATGGAATCTCGCCATGGGTATTGAAAGAGTGTGCAGGAGCACTTTGCTTACCACTCTCCATAGTGTATAGTAAGTCACTGGAAACGGGGGACCTACCAGAAATATGGAAGACTGCTAATGTAGTACCAATATACAAAAAGGGTGACAGACAAGAGGCACTGAACTACAGGCCAGTGTCCTTAACTTGTATACCATGCAAGGTGATGGAGAAGAGTGTGAGAAAAAACCTAGTAACACATCTGGAGAGAAGAGACTTCGTGACAACCCATCAACATGGGTTCAGGGAGGGTAAATCTTGCCTTACAGGATTGATAGAATTCTACGATCAGGTGACAAGAATTAAGCAAGAAAGAGAAGGGTGGGCGGACTGCATTTTTTTGGACTGTCGGAAAGCCTTTGACACAGTACCCCATAAAAGGTTGATGCATAAGCTGGAGGAACAGGCAGGAGTAACAGGTAGGGCGCTCCAGTGGATAAGGGAGTACCTAAGCAATAGGAAACAGAGAGTTACAGTGAGGGGTGAGACCTCAGACTGGCGTGAAGTCACCAGTGGAGTCCCACAGGGCTCTGTACTTGGACCTATCCTGTTTCTGATATACGTAAATGATCTCCCAGAGGGTATAGACTCATTCCTCTCAATGTTTGCTGACGACGCCAAAATTATGAGAAGGATTAAGACAGAGGAGGACAGCTTGAGACTTCAAGAAGACCTGGACAAGCTGCAGGAATGGTCGAACAAATGGCTGTTAGAGTTTAACCCAAGCAAATGTAATGTAATGAAGATAGGGGTAGGAAGCAGGAGACCAGATACAAGGTATCATTTGGGAGATGAAATACTTCAAGAGTCAGAGAGAGAGAAAGACCTGGGGGTTGATATCACGCCAGACCTGTCCCCTGAAGCTCATATCAAGAGGATAACATCAGCAGCATATGCCAGGTTGGCTAACATAAGAACGGCCTTTAGAAACTTGTGTAAGGAATCTTTCAGAACATTATATACCACATATGTCAGACCAATCCTGGAGTATGCGGCTCCAGCATGGAGTCCCTATCTAGTCAAGCATAAGTCTAAACTGGAAAAGGTTCAAAGGTTTGCCACCAGACTAGTACCCGAGCTGAGAGGTATGAGCTACGAGGAGCGACTGCAGGAATTAAACCTCACTTCGTTGGAAGACAGAAGAGTTAGGGGGGACATGATCACCACATTCAAGATTCTCAGGGGAATCGACAGGGTTGATAAAGACAGGCTGTTTAACACACGGGGCACACGCACTAGGGGACACAGGTGGAAGCTGAGTGCCCAAATGAGCCACAGAGATATTAGAAAGAACTTTTTTAGTGTCAGAGTGGTTGACAAATGGAATGCATTAGGAAGCGATGTGGTGGAGGCTGACTCCATACACAGTTTCAAATGTAGATATGATAGAGCCCATTAGGCTCAGGAAACTGTACACCTGTTGATTGACGGTTGAGAGGCGGGACCAAAGAGCCAGAGCTCAACCCCCGCAAGCACAACTAGGTGAGTACAACTAGGTGAGTACACACACACACACACACCTGTTGATTGACAGTTGAGAGGCGGGACCAAAGAGCCAAAGCTCAACCCCCGCAAGCACAATTAAGTGAGTACAATTAGGTGAGTACTTACACAGGCTAACTCACATAAACAAACTAACATAAATACATGCAATGCAACTGACACACGTACATACACAGGCTAACACATGCACACACAGACAGACATACGTACATATGTGTGCATGTATATACTTATATGTATGTATATACATACACGCAACTAGGAGAGTAAATAGGCTAATACACGCACAAAAATTGCTTTTTGTGTTTTTAATCATTGTATTTTTTGCCCTTTTTCATAAAACGCGTTACGAACTGCGATATTTTGTGCTCCAAACATGTTCATCACTCATACTGTGAGGCACTACTGTGAGGCACTACTGTAAGGCACTACTGTGAGGCACTCCTGTGTGGCACTCCTGTGAGGCACTCCTGTGAGGCACTACTGTGAGGCACTCCTGTGAGGCACTCCTGTGAGGCACTACTGTGAGGCACTACTGTGAGGCACTCCTGTGTGGCACTCCTGTGAGGCACTCCTGTGAGGCACTACTGTGAGGCACTCCTGTGAGGCACTACTGTGAGACACTACTGTGAGGCACTCCTTCACGATACTAATACTTCTCTACTGTGAGGCACTACTGTGAGGCACTTCTGTGAGGCACTCCTGTGAGGCACTATTGTGAGGCACTACTGTGAGGCACTCCTTCACGATACTAATACTTCTCTACTGTGAGGCACTATTGGGAAGCACTACTGTGAGGCACTACTGTGAGGCACTACTGTGAGGCACTCCTGTGAGGCACTCCTGTGAGGCACTACTGTGAGGCACTATTGTGAGGCACTCATTCACGATACTAATACTTCTCTACTGTGAGGCACTACTGTGAGGCACTACTGTGAGGCACTACTGTGAGGCACTCCTGTGAGGCACTACTGTGAGGCACTACTGTGAGGCACTACTGTGAGGCACTACTGTGAGGCACTCCTGTGAGGCACTACTGTGAGGCACTACTGTGAGGCACTATTGTGAGGCACTCATTCACGATACTAATACTTCTCTACTGTGAGGCACTACTGTGAGGCACTCCTTCACGATACTAATACTTCTCTACTGTGAGGCACTACTGTGAGGCACTCCTTCACGATACTAATATTTCTCTACTGTGAGGCACTACTGTGAGGCACTCCTTCACCATACTAATACTTGTCTACTGTGAGGCACTACTGTGAGGCACTACTGTGAGGCACTACTGTGAGGCACTCCTGTGAGGCACTCCTGTGAGGCACTACTGTGAGGCACTATTGTGAGGCACTCATTCACGATACTAATACTTCTCTACTGTGAGGCACTACTGTGAGGCACTACTGTGAGGCACTCCTTCACGATACTAATACTTCTCTACTGTGAGGCACTACTGTGAGGCACTCCTTCACCATACTAATACTTGTCTACTGTGAGGCACTACTGTGAGGCACTATTGTGAGGCATTCCTTCACGATACTAATACTTCTCTACTGTGAGGCACTACTGTGAGGCACTACTGCGAGGCACTCCTTCACCATACTAATACTTCTCTACTGTGAGGCACTACTGTGAGGCACTCCTTCACCATACTAATACTTCTCTACTGTGAGGCACTACTGCGAGGCACTACTGTGAGGCATTCCTTCACGATACTAATACTTCTCTACTGTGAGGCACTACTGTGAGGCACTACTGTGAGGCACTACTGTGAGGCACTACTGTGAGGCACTACTGTGAGGCACTACTGTGAGGCACTACTGTGAGGCACTACTGCGAGGCACTACTGTGAGGCATTCCTTCACGATACTAATACTTCTCTACTGTGAGGCACTACTGTGAGGCACTACTGTGAGGCACTACTTCACGATATTAATACTTCTCTACTGTGAGGCACTACTGTGAGGCACACCTTCACCATACTAATACTTCTCTACTGTGAGGCACTACTGTGAGGCACTACTGTGAGGCACTACTGTGAGGCACTCCATCACCATACTAATACTTCTCTACTGTGAGGCACTACTGTGAGGCACTACTGTGAGGCACTACTTCAAGATACTAATACTTCTCTACTGTGAGGCACTACTGTGAGGCACTACTTCACGATACTAATACTTCTCTACTGTGAGGCACTACTGTGAGGCACTACTGTGAGGCACTCCTTCACCATACTAATACTTCTCTACTGTGAGGCACTACTGTGAGGCACTTCTTCACCATACTAATACTTCTCTACTGTGAGGCACTACTGTGAGGCACTACTGTGAGGCACTCCTTCACCATACTAATACTTCTCTACTGTGAGGCACTACTGTGAGGCACTCCTTCACCATACTAATACTTCTCTACTGTGAGGCACTACTGTGAGGCACTACTGTGAGGCACTACTTCACCATACTAATACTTCTCTACTGTGAGGCACTACTGTGAGGCACTCCTTCACGATACTAATACTTCTCTACTGTGAGGCACTACTGTGAGGCACTCCTTCACGATACTAATACTTCTCTACTGTGAGGCACTACTGTGAGGCACTACTGTGAGGCACTACTGTGAGGCACTCCTTCACGATACTAATACTTCTCTACTGTGAGGCACTACTGTGAGGCACTACTGTGAGGCACTCCTTCACGATACTAATACTTCTCTACTGTGAGGCACTACTGTGAGGCACTACTGTGAGGCACTACTGTGAGGCACTACTTCACGATACTAATACTTCTCTACTGTGAGGCACTACTGTGAGGCACTCCTTCACGATACTAATACTTCTCTACTGTGAGGCACTACTGTGAGGCACTACTGTGAGGCACTACTGTGACGCACTACTGTGAGGCACTACTGTGACGCACTACTGTGAGGCACTACTGTGACGCACTACTGTGAGGCACTACTGTGACGCACTACTGTGACGCACTACTGTGAGGCACTACTGTGACGCACTACTGTGAGGCACTACTGTGACGCACTACTGTGACGCACTACTGTGAGGCACTACTGTGACGCACTACTGTGAGGCACGACTGTGACGCACTACTGTGAGGCACTACTGTGAGGCACTACTGTGACGCACTACTGTGAGGCACTACTGTGAGGCACTACTGTGACGCACTACTGTGAGGCACTACTGTGACGCACTACTGTGAGGCACTACTGTGACGCACTACTGTGACGCACTACTGTGAGGCACTACTGTGAGGCACTACTGTGAGGCACTACTGTGACGCACTACTGTGAGGCACTACTGTGAGGCACTACTGTGAGGCACTACTTCACCATACTAATACTTCTCCCTTATACTATGATAAACTTCAACATGCTGCCAATACTTCGCTTCTCATTGTCGGGGACAAAAAGCAATTTAGGCTTATCGAGGTGGCCCTTGGCAAGGACTGACCTTCCGCAGGATGCAGCCCACTACAGCTGCCTTTCTCACTGGTGTCTATGTCATGCTAGCTAAACAGAGGTATCAGGTGAAAAGAAATATCACCAGGACAATGTAAACATTAGTGAATGATAAACTTAAACTAATTAATATACTTAATTAAGATCATTTTGGATGTGATGTGTGCCGAATTTTTTAGGAGATAATTTGATGTAAATTATAAAATTTTAGATAAAATCTGTGAATACTTACAATAAATTTGATTAAGATTAAGTTACTTACTCAAGTTACTTAAGTAACTTACTTAATCTATTTTACAAGATTAAGTGCTCTTATGTTAAGAGGGATAGTTGTCCATCCTTCTGGTGATAATGGATTATCCTTTATCTCAGACTAGTCTTTATTTAGGAAGCTTTCATTACCAAAAGTCAGCAAAGACTTTAGATAATTCAAACTTGTCAAGATTCTCACTTTGTATAATAAATCTGTGGAGTTATTTACACCTTTGGCATTTCAAAAGCAATTTTCTCCTGGTTTAAATATTTTATCTTAGAATTTTTCGAGTGCAATGTGTTCTTAGGTCAAATTCTATTTCAAAGAACAAAATTCTACGTAATATGATGGGCGGAGATGTACGACTTAGAAAATTTAGCCACATATGTTATTAGGTTAGACTTGCGGATCTGCAAAGACGTAGAGGTCTGTTGATTGATATATCCTTTGTTATATCCTTTGATAACATAATATCCTTTGATAACATGATAACATCCTTTGATGATGGATGATAACAGCCTTTGTTAAGTCTGGAGGAATTGCCAGACCTTAGTTTGTTAAGTTAGAAATGTTTGAACGAAATATGCATAATCTACAGGTGTCCAAGTTTGACCACCCTACGTCTTATATAGATTTATGTATCCTCTACACACTATAGTTAACGTAACGTGTTCGAACCCCTGCACAGCTGTGATGGATCCGGACACCCCCTCAGAGAACTTGACCATCACCGTAGCCACTCCGAACTCAGGGTTCGTGGCCCTCTCATCCAACCTCACCCACCCTGTGTCCGCCTTCACCCAGGCTGATGTCAACGAGGACCGGGTTTTTTTCATCCATACTGGTAAGTGTGGGTGACTGGCTGTTGGATGCATAGTAATGAGTCGCTGAACTGATGAGTTAGGTAACGGGAGGTAATGAGTGATTGGGGTTAATTGGGGAGAGGGAGGTTACAAAGATGTGTTACACCATGCCTTCTTGTTATGGCTTACATTCACGTTACAGCCCCTCCGTTCTCAGTACAGTCTTCCTTCTCGTTACGATCCACCTTCTCGTTACCTTCTCACATTAAATAATAACCTCTATGGTTCACTGCTGAACGACTCGCTGCGCTATATATATCGAGTCATATCAATGGAGGACAGAAGAAAAAAATATATATTCTGGTTAGGATTGAAAATATATGATGGCCACGCCTATGGTGAATTACAATTAAACAACTTACTGTATGTTGGACTGTCTCAGTACACAAGTGATAATTCAATAATCCAACACTCTGCCTACAAATCTGAAAATAAAGAAATTAACAACGTTCCGGTCAGTCCTGGACCGTTATCAGTGTGTAATTTTATTCAGTATTTTATACAATATCTATTTATATTTTCTGCCACATTATTAGACGTGTCCGCAAATACAATCCCAAAACTCTTTCCTTGTCTGTTGTATTTTCCGTGTTTATTCGTATTTTTGCCATTTGTGTGGTAATCCTTGGAAAGAGTATTGNGCAAAATCCAAAATATTTCTTCTCATATGCGAAATCAAAGCAAAAACCACTGCCAGTATTGGACCTAGTCGTACAAGTGAAGGTTCATACACGGAGGATGACAAAGAAATTAGTGAAATCCTAAAAAAGCAGTACGAGGACATGTTTAGCACTCCAATAAACAACATGAAAGTGGAAGATCCAGATAATTTCTTTATGCAGGATATTCAAACCCCTGTAAATATAACTGATATCAACACGAGCGCACTAAATTTTGAAAGAGAAATTGAAACATGCCCATGCACTCGGCCCCAGGTCCTGACTCATGGAATTCAATATTTATAAAGAAATGCAAAGTGCCGGTAGCACAGGCACTCAGTATAGTGTGGAGGAAGAGCTTGGACACGGGGGAGATACCAGATGCACTTAAAGTAGCAGACATAGCCCCTCTACACAAGAGGGGGAGCAAAGCATTGGCAAAGAATTATAGACCAGTTGCACTAACATCGCACATCATAAAAGTATTTGAGAGAGTGATTAGGAGTCAGGTCACCAATTTCATGGAGACCAATGACCTTCACAACCCAGGCCAACATGGATTTCGAGCGGGAAGATCGTGCCTCTCACAGCTACTTGAGCACTACGACAAAGTCACTGAGGCATTAGAAGAAAAACAGAATGCTGATGTGATATACACGGACTTCGCAAAGGCTTTCGATAAATGTGACCATGGCGTGATAGCACACAAAATGAAGTCAATGGGAATAACTGGCAAAGTAGGACGCTGGATACTCAGTTTTCTGTCAAACAGGACTCAGCGAGTAACGGTCAACCATATAAAATCTAGTCCAAGTGCAGTTAAAAGCTCTGTACCTCAGGGTACAGTCCTTGCACCGCTGCTTTTCCTTATTCTCATATCAGATATAGACAAAAATACAAGTCACAGCTTCGTATCATCCTTTGCAGATGACACAAAAATCAGTATGAAAATTACCTCGGCTGAAGACATTGAAAAACTTCAAGCTGATATTAATAAAGTTTTCGACTGGGCATCAGAAAATAACATGATGTTTAACAGTGATAAATTCCAGGTACTCAGGTACGGTAAAAATGAGGACCTTAAACATAATACAGAGTACAAACACAATCAAATGTACCCATAGTAGGAGAACAGCATGTAAAGGATTTGGGAATAATAATGTCTGACGACCTAACGTTTAAAGAGCATAACCAAGCAAATATTGCGACAGCCAGAAAAATGATAGGATGGATTACGAGAACTTTCAAATCCAGGGATCCCATCACATGGTTGTACTCTTCAAGTCACTTGTGTTGTCCCGTCTTGAGTACTGCTCAGTACTCACTTCCCCCTTCAGAGCAGGAGAGATTGCTGAAATAGAGGGAATACAGAGAACGTATACGGCACGCATAGACGAGGTAAAGCACCTAAATTATTGGGATCGTCTCAAAGCTCTCCAAATGTACTCACTAGAAAGAAGACGAGAGAGATATCAAATAATATACACTTGGAAGATACTGGAGGGCCAAGTACCAAATCTGCACAGTAAAATAACGACGTACTGGAGTGAACGATATGGAAGAAAATGCAGAATAGAACCAGTGAAGAGCAGAGGTGCCATAGGCACAATCAGAGAACACTGTATAAACATCAGAGGTCCGCGGTTGTACAATGTCCTCCCAGCAAGCATAAGAAATATTGCTGGAACAACCGTGGATATCTTCAAGAGGAAACTAGATTTATTCCTCCAAGGAGTGCCGGACCAACCGGGCTGTGGTGGGTATGTGGGCCTGCGGGCCGCTCCAAGCA
The DNA here is from genome assembly GCA_020271785.1 of Procambarus virginalis. NCBI lineage: Eukaryota > Metazoa > Arthropoda > Malacostraca > Decapoda > Cambaridae > Procambarus > Procambarus virginalis. The sequence goes on along the minus strand of WNGS01166226.1, from coordinate 20,179,363 downwards.
ACAGCCTATTGGACCAAACTCTCACAAGTCAAGCCTGGCCTCGGGCCCGGCTTGGGGAGTAGAAGAACTCCCAGAACCCCATCAACCAGGTATCAACCAGTGGCATACCTTTGGACTTTTTCCAGCTTCGTCTTGTGCTTGACAACGTACGGGCTCCATGCTGGGGCCGCATACTCCAGGATTGGTCTTACATATGTGGTGTACAAGATTCTGAATGATTCCTTACACAGGTTCCTGAACGCTGTTCTGATGTTAGCCAGCCTCGAATATGCTGCAGACTTTTTTTTTTATGTGGGCTTCAGGAGACAGGTTTGGTGTGATATCAACTCCTAGATCTTTCTCTCTGTCCGTTTCATTAAGTACTTCATCTCCTATTCTGTATCCTGTGTCAGGCCTCCTGTTTCCACTGCCTAGTTTCATTACTTTGCATTTAATCGGGTTGAACTTCAACAGCCATTTGTTGGACCATTCACTCAATCTGTCTAGGTCATCTTGTAGCCTCCTACTATCATCCTCTGTTTCAATCCTCCTCATAATTTTTGCATCATCAGCAAACATTGAGAGAAACGATTCTATACTCTCTGGGAGATCATTTACATATATCAGAAACAGTATAGGTCCAAGGACTGACCCCTGCAGGACTCCACTTCTAATGTCTCGACTATCTGAGACTTCATCCCTCACACTGACTCGTCTCCTGTTGCTTAGGTACTCCTTTATCCAATGGAGTACCTTCCCTTTCACACCGGCCTACATCTCCAGCTTTTTCACTAGCCTCTTGTGTGGTACTGTATCAAAGGCTTTCTGACAATCCAAAAATATGCAGTCTGCCCACCCTTCTCTTTCTTGCCAGATTTTTGTTGCCTGGTCGTAGAATTCAAGTAATCCTGTGAGGCAGGACTTGCCATTCCTGAACCCATGTTGATGCTGTGTTACAAAGTTCTTTCGCTCCAGATGTTCCATTAGCTTTCTTCGCACAATCTTCTCCATCAGCTTGCATGGTTTGCAGGTTAGGGACACTGGTCTGTAGTTCAGTGCCTCCTGTCTATCCCCTTTCTTGTATATCGGGACTACGTTAGCTGCTTTCCAAATTTCTGGCAGTTCCCCTGTTGCCAGTGATTTGTTGTACACTATGGAGAGTGGCAGGCACAGTTCGTCTGCTCCTTCCTTTAGTATCCAAGGGGAGATTCCATCTGGGCCTATAGCCTTTGTCACATCCAACTCTAGTAAACACTTCCTTACATCCCCGCTGGTAATCTCAAACTCTTCCAGTGGTTTCTGGTTAGCTATTCCCTCTCTTATCTCTGGGATTTCTCCTTGCTCTAAAGTGATGATCTCCTGGAATTTCTTATTCAGTTCTTCACACACTTCCTTGTCGTTTGTAGTGAATCCTTCTTCCCCTATTCTTAATATCATAACCTGTTCCTTTACTGTTGTTTTTCTTCTGATGTGGCTATGCAGCAATTTAGGCTGAGTCTGAATTTAGTTGCTTGCGATGTCATTTTCGTATTGTCTTTCTGCCTCTCTTCTCATTCTGACATATTCATTCCTGGCACTCTGGTATCTTTCTCTGCTCTCAAGTGTCCTGTTATTCCTATAGTTTCTCCATGCCCTTTTACTTTGCTGTTTAGCTAGCCTACATCTCTGATTAAACCATGGGTTTCTCATCTTCATTTCACTGTTTTCCTTTTGGACTGGGACAAACTTGTTTGCTGCGTCCATGCACTTCTGCGTGATATAGTCCATCATGTCTTGGGCCGTCTTTCCCCTGAGCTCTGTTTCCCATACTATATCTGTCTTTCCCCTGAGCTCTGTTTCCCATACTATATCTGAATTTTCTTATCTCCTCATAGTTTCCCTTTCGGTATGCTAACCTTTTGTTTTCGGTTTCCCTCCTTGAGTTCAATACCCCTTCTTCAATCAAGTACTCAAAACACCAGTACACTGTGGTCGGTCATTCCTACTGGGGCATCAAAACCGATTTCTCTTATGTCGGAGTCGTTCAGAGTGAAGACTAGGTCGAGTCTCGCTGGTTCGTCATTTCCTCTCATCCTTGTGGGTTCTCTGACATGCTGGGTTAAAAAGTTTCTAGTCACCACCTCCAGTAGTTTGGCTCTTCACATATCCTCGCCTCCATGCGGTTCCTTGTTCTCCCAGTCAATCCTTCCGTGATTGAAGTCCCCCATGATGAGCAGCTGGGATCTATTTCTACAGGCAGCAGAGGCTGCCCTCTCAATTATAGTGTTAACTGCCATGTTGTTGTTTTCATACTCTTGACTGGGTCTTATGTCATTTGGTGGAGGGTTGTATATTACTGCTACTACTATTCTTGGTCCTCCCATTGTCATGGTGCTTGCTATGTAGTCTCTGAAACCCTCACAGCCCAGTATAGAATGGTGTGTGTGTGTGTGTGTGTGTGTGTGTGTGTGTGTTTGTGTGTGTGTGTGTGTTTGTGTGTTTGTGTGTGTGTGTGTGTGTGTGTGGTGTGTGTGTGTGTGTGTGTGTGTGTGTGTGTGTGTGTGTGTGTGTGTGTGTGTGTGTGTGTGGGTGTGGGTGTGGAAAAAATAGTAGTAGTAGTTAGAAGCAGTTGATTGACAGTTGAGAGGCGGGCTGAAAGAGCAGAGCTCAACCCCCGCAAGCGCAACTAAGTGAATACAACTAGGTGAATACACACACACACACACACACACACACACACACACACACACACACACACACACACACACACACACACACACACACACACACACAAAATGAACTTCGAATATAAAATCGTTTCAGCAGTCTCCTAGGTGAAGTATGGTCTCTTGAACGCTACAAGACTAACACTGACGTCCTAACACTGTCTTCCCCTCAGTACGTGCACGACGGGTCTGAGCGCCTCCAGGACACCTTCAGCGTGGTGGCGGTGTCTGGGGTGCGGCAGAGTGTTCCCGCCGTAGTCAACGTCTCGGTCCGCGGCCTGAACGACGAGGCGCCGTTCGTCATTAACAACACGGGTCTCACCATCTGGGAGGGCAACACTGTTCGCATCTCCTCCTCCAACTTGGGTAAGTGTTCTCATCTTCCACTTAAAGGTTAAGACCCGATTTCTTGTCTCAATCCCGCCCAGCAGGAAATAACCAGCCATAGAGCTGGGGGGAGTTTCACGTGTTCGTGCCGTGAACTTAAGTTAGATTACTAGTAAGAAAGTTAGAACAGCTTGGATGTGCTTGGGTCTGGGAGGTTATCCTCATACCCCATGCGTAGAACAGGCCTCCACTCTGGCCTCCACACCAGGCCTCCACACCAGGCCTCCACACCAGGCCTCCACACCAGGCCTTCACCCCAGGCCTCCACACCAGGCCTCCACACCAGGCCTCCACTCTGGCCTCCACACCAGGCCTCTTCACCAGGCCTCCACACCAGGCCTCTACACCAGGCCTCCACACCAGGCCTCCACACCAGGCCTCCACACAGGCCTCTACACCAGGCCTCCACACCAGGCCTCCACACCAGGCCTCCACACAGGCCTCTACACCAGGCCTCCACACCAGGCCTCCACACAGGCCTCTACACCAGGCCTCCACACCAGGCCTCCACACCAGGCCTCCACACAGGCCTCTACACCAGGCCTCCACACCAGGCCTCCACACCAGGCCTCTACACCAGGCCTCCACACAGGCCTCTACACCAGGCCTCCACACCAGGCCTCCACACAAGGCCTCCACACCAGGCCTCCACACAGGCCTCTACACCAGGCCTCCACACCAGGCCTCCACACCAGGCCTCTACACCAGGCCTCCACACAGGCCTCTACACCAGGCCTCCACACCAGGCCTCCACACAAGGCCTCCACACCAGGCCTCCACACAGGCCTCCACACAGGCCTCTACACCAGGCCTCCACACCAGGCCTCCACACCAGGCCTCCACACCAGGCCTCCACTCTGGCCTCCACACCAGGCCTCTTCACCAGGCCTCCACACCAGGCCTCTACACCAGGCCTCCACACCAGGCCTCCACACCAGGCCTCCACACAGGCCTCTACACCAGGCCTCCACACCAGGCCTCCACACCAGGCCTCCACACCAGGCCTCCACACAGGCCTCCACACCAGGCCTCCACACCAGGCCTCCACACCAGGCCTCCACAGCAGGCCTCCACACCAGGCCTCCACACCAGGCCTTCACCCCAGGCCTCCACACCAGGCCTCCACACCAGGCCTCCACACCTTGCCTCCACTCTGGCCTCCACACCAGGCCTCTTCACCAGGCCTCCACACCAGGCCTCTACACCAGGCCTCCACACCAGGCCTCCACACCAGGCCTCCACACAGGCCTCTACACCAGGCCTCCACACCAGGCCTCCACACAGGCCTCTACACCAGGCCTCCACACCAGGCCTCCACACCAGGCCTCCACACAGGCCTCTACACCAGGCCTCCACACCAGGCCTCCACACAAGGCCTCCACACCAGGCCTCCACACAGGCCTCCACACAGGCCTCTACACCAGGCCTCCACACCAGGCCTCCACACCAGGCCTCCACACCAGGCCTCCACTCTGGCCTCCACACCAGGCCTCTTCACCAGGCCTCCACACCAGGCCTCTACACCAGGCCTCCACACCAGGCCTCCACACCAGGCCTCCACACAGGCCTCTACACCAGGCCTCCACACCAGGCCTCCACACCAGGCCTCCACACCAGGCCTCCACACAGGCCTCTACACCAGGCCTCCACACCAGGCCTCCACACCAGGCCTCCACACCAGGCCTCCACACCAGGCCTCCACACCAGGCCTCCACACCAGGCCTGCGCTATACTTTATTGTACAGCTTGACGGCTTTGTTTCCATATGAGGAAGCGCTGAGTAATACTGATGAGTCCGGCATGAAGACAGTGTTGTTCTAGGAAAGAAAGCTGTGCTTAACCCTGAGTCAAGCACAGTGTTATTCTGTTCCCATACCTTCCTCACCAGGAACAACACTGTCCCAGGAAGCTATGAGAACTGAGTGAATATATCATCACTAACTTGACTAACTGGTAGGCACACAAACTGGATATATGTCTACTTAGTTTTATATGTTATAGCCACAGAGATTCCATAGGAAAGAGATGGTTGGGTTCATTGTGTCTTACCTGGATCAAAAAAGGCTTTTGACAGATTGCCACACAAGCGGTTGTTTTGGAGACTGGAACATGCTGGAGGGGGTGACAAGGAGACTTCTGACATGGATGAAAATTGTTCTGACCGATGAGGGCGGTAAACAGAGACAATGTACCTGACTGGAGGAGTGTTACTAGCGGAGTACCACAGGGTTCACTTCTTGCACCAGTAATGTCCATCGTCTACATAAAGGATCTACCAGAAGGAACACAGAATTATATGACTATGTTTGCGGATGATGCTCAGATTCTGGGAAAAATAGGAGTCGCAGACGATTGTAATGCCCTTTACATTGATCTAGATAAAATAAATGCGTCAAGTGGCAAATGGAATGCTGTGTGACTAAAAGTCATGTAATGAAATGTGGAATCGGAGAAAATAGATCACACTCAACTAATAAATTATATGGATAATTTATATTAGCAAGGAACTGTAATAAAGAATGAGTCCTAGGAGTGGTTTTGGATAGTAAGCTGCTGTCAGAGGAACACATAAAGAACATTGTGAGAGGAGCCTATGCATCGCTTTCCAACTTCAGACTTGCTTTTAACTATGAGGATGGTGAAATACTAAAGAAACTGTTCATGACGTTCGTTAGATCAAAATTGGATTATGCAGCAGGTGTGTGGTGCCCATATCTCAAGAAGCACATCAATAAACTGGAAAAGGTGCTAAGGTATATTACCAAATGTCTTCCAGAACTGAAAAACAAGAGTTATGAGGAGAGTCTAGAGGCGTTAAATTTGCCAAAGTTAGAAAATAGGAGAAAAGAGGTGATATGATCACCACTTACAAAATAATAACAGGAATAGACCAAATTGACAAAGAGGAATCCCTGAAACCAGCAACTTAAAAAACAAGAGGACACAAATTCAAGCTAAGGAAATAACGGTGCTGAAAAAAATATTAGAAAATTTTCTTTTGCAAGCAGACTGTAGACTGATGGAACAAGTTAAGTGAAAAGGTGGTGGAGGCCAAAACCGTCAGTAGTTTCAAAGCGTTATACGACAAAGAGCGACGGAAAGACGGGACACCACGAACGTAGCTCTCGTCATGTAACTACACTTAGGTAATTACACACACACACACACACACACACACACACACACACACACACACACACACAGAGTTAAGGGAGGGATAATAACTACCTAATAAATTCTCAGACGAATTGACAGGGTAGATAAAGATAAACTGTTTAACTCGGGTGGTACACGAACAAGGGGACACAGGTGGAAACTGAGTACTGTCGGGGTGTCACGGTTCTTGTTAGTGAAGGGTTAAAGCAACGGTAGACTGGATCTCCTCTCCAGGTGGTTGCTCCGACAATAACCCTTACTCACCGTCGTTCTACGGGTCTTCCCTCGATCCTCTAGGCTCCACTGCACGCCCCGGAGAGTACCCCAGTCGATCCCACAACCGGCCTTAAGTTGCAAGATGAGTGGAGGCACAGATCATTCCCTCAATCTGTGGCCCGCCCCGACACAGAACTCTTACATAGCCTTCAAGGTCGCCAACTGGTGTTTTTAGGTGTCCAGTAACACAGCAGTGGTGAGGTGTAATTGTGGTAATTGTGGTAAGAGCAATTTCAAATAGTGTGGTCTCAGGCAAATCACTCTGTTTTACTTCCTTACACGGTCACAAGATAAATGGAGGGGATGATATCAAACACCAAAGAGTTTTGGTATTTTACTTAAAAGACAACAATAAATATATATGCATCAATGTATCAGGAACAATGTATGACAACTGCTCAATCCGTAGCAGAATAATCTGGAGCGCACCGATATGGCAACACCCGACAGCGCCACGCGTCACCTGTCAGATATCAGCTGACCGGGGCCCTCGCGATCGTGAGAACAGACTAGTACTTGTTTTCTAATTCTATCACGATCCCCGTTTATTTAACTTCTCGCAAAACACTGTAATTAACATTCACATGGCATACTTATGATTTCACTGGCCTCACAATCAATATCTTATTCACACTGCACTCACAGTGACTTTTCACCGTACCAAAAGATTACTCTATTCTTAATAATATTTACTGTGAATGCACTCGCTTGATCACTGAACTTATCTTGAAATCTATACTTTCTCTTAAAGATTTATCACTGGCAATCACTTCACGTATATGATACTATTCAGTACACAGGCTTGTACATAGATAAATCATTGATCGAATCACAGGCATATATATATAAATCATGGAGATCAATACACAGGCATTTATATCAATAGATCTTGGAGATCAATACACAGGCATTTATATCAATAAATTCTAGGCTCATAGCCTAACACCAATATCTGGTTTACTACCAATATATATAATAATAATAATCACAAGAAATTAATAATAGTCACAGTAAATTCCTTCATGAATCCTGGTGCTTGCACACACCCACACATAGATATATATGTAAACTGATACTGTGAGCGCTCTGGGTAGCCTCACCACACACTGTGCTCTCTGTGACTTAGACTCAAGTGAGACTTGCTCATGACATATAAAATATCCTGACAAGAAAATATATAGCTAACTAAAGGGGAAATGGGAGGGTAACTGTAAACACCTACTTCACCTATCCTAGGATGACAGTTGGGTTGTAGCTCCTGGTCCAGGCTCTCGCCTCGTACACCCTCCAGAAACACAAGCCCACGCCTTAGGATTTTTCGCGTCTCGCCGCTTTCTGTACACTGCAGGTCCGTGCTTCTTCCCCTACAGTACGTCGCCGGGTTGAAGTAGGTCTCCTGGCCGTCAACTTTCCTCCCAACTACGGCAGCCAGCCTACGTCTTGGCGGTCGTCGTACGTTTCCCAATAGTCCCTTGTCACTGTACTCCCAGAGGAACTGCCTCTCACCACTACGAAGTCACTGTGAAGTTATCAGCCGTCCCAGACGATACTGCTTAAGCTCCACACACACAGCACCCGACTTCAGAGCACTTGAAGCTCACAACACTGTCAATTCCCTCGTCGTCTAGATGTTACTAGGTATTTGGGAAGACTTCTCGACGTGCTTGCATCCAACTGTTGACTCGTAGGGTTCCACAAAGGTATGGTTACTGTCAAACTTGACAGGATCGTCGATCACACGTTCAACCAAGTTGACAAGGTGGTCAACTCGATTCACTCACGGTGGATTGGCCCGGCCACTAAGCTGTCTCTTATACTGGTGAACTGCCAAGGACGTCACACACGACGATGCCTGGCCCACTTCTTGCAACGCACCTGTTCCGGAGCACTTGTTGCTCAATATTCTGTCAATTCCTTATCTGAGCCACATCTGGGTTGCAGGAAGACCTCACAGAGTGCGCGCTAACAACTGGAGACGCTTACATCCACCGGAGTTCGGTAAATCCGTCACTCTGACAGGATGACCGATCGCACGTCCTGCCTCTCGGACGTGTCGTGAAAGACTGATCGCGCGAAGGCGCCACCACGGCTGGACCCCCCCTGCCTATGTGACGTCACATTTTCCAAAGTCGGTTTTCATTGGCTCCCAGTGCCACGTCGCTGACGGTGACCAATCTGGCGCCACTGACGTCACACAGTTTTGGCGGGAGAACAGACTCGCCAGCGCCATTTTGGCTCCCTAAAGGGCCTATCCCACAGGCCAAAATGTTCTCTTTTACGAATTTCTCGGCTCATCGAGAATACTGCTCTCTCCCACATATGTTCAATTGATGCCTGCAACGTAGAGAACGCTCGGGAATAGTGGACATGACTCTTACAGCAGGCGTGGGAGAATTAGAAGGGGAAACACTAGTCTCTATGAAACTGGTGACCTGCCTCCTGATCACTCTCCAAATAATTTTATTTTGTGGGACGTTAGTGCAACTGGTCTATAATTCTTTCCCTCCCTTGTGTAGAGGGGTTATGTCTGCTTATTAAGTGCATCTGGTATCTCCCCCGTGTCCAAGCTCTTCTCCTCCACACTATACTGAAAGTGCTATAGTAGCACTATAATGTGCTACTGGCACCTTGCATTTCTTTATAAATATTGAATTCCATGATTTCATCGATGTTGCATTATTAATAAGAAAATATATATCTGCATTTATCATTTGATCAGGCGATAGTAAGGCAGAAGCAGCACAGAGAATGTTCGTAGAGGTGTTCTAACAAGAACTAAAGTTGACTCTAGCTCTACGATTTCTATGAGAACGTACACTACCAGATTGAAGACTAACTGAAACATAATTGACACCAGAGGAAGTAAAGAAACAATTAGAGGAGCTGGATGCAATAAAAGCCACAGGCCCTGGCAAGATCTCACCGAGGGTACTGAAAGACGCACTGTAGCACTGTGTACACACCTACTTGTGCTTGTGGGGGTTAAGCTCTAGCTCTTTGGTCCTGTGTGGAGCACTTGCTACGGCATTACAGGCAAGTATCCCCCATGTAAAGTACTAAACTGGTTGCAAAAGAGCTAACTAGATCACTGTAAGATTATTTTTTCCCATGCATCAACATGGATTGATGCTTGGAATTAGTAAAGGGAAATTCTGCTTGACGAAATAGTACATTAGAGTTCTGCGGTATATGTCAAGACTGAATAAATGAGAAAACGTTGGCCAGATTTTTACACTTCTCAACTCGTTATCTTCAATAGTACATTGTATTTGACATATAAATCCACATAGGACCAAAACTAAAATTATAAAAAAAATTATTAAACATCACAGCGGTTCGCAAAAGTGACATGATTT
>WNGS01166226.1:20149622-20166711 GCA_020271785.1 Procambarus virginalis | reverse complement strand
CCCGTTTCCTATTCGATGGTCTTTGATTAGGTTCAAGCAATTTAGTACATCAATTTAGTGACGTTGTGAGCTCTCAAAAGAACGGGCTGTCTCCTCATAAGTGAACCACACACACTAGAGAAGCAGGCCTGTATTAGGAAAAGATGGATACCATCCATCTTCAATGATGGAATCCACATAAGAAAAGAGATATCAGAGTGTCAAGGAGAAATGGCTGGAAGCTGGGAACTCAGAGGAGTCACAGAGATGTTAGGAAGTTTTCTTTTAGCGTGAGAGTAGTGGGGAAATGGAATGAATTTAAGGAGTAGGTGGTGGAAGTAAACTCTGTTCATGATTTTAAAACTAGATATGATAGGGGAAATAGGACAGGAGTCATTGCTGTAAACAACCGATGGCTAGAAAGGCGGGATTCAAGAGTCAATGCTCGATCCTGCAGGCACAAATGGTTGAGTACAAAGAGGTGAGTATACACCTATTGGAGTTGATGGGGCCGGTGGCCAAGCGGACAGCACGCTGGACATGTGATCCTGTGGTCCCGGGTTAGATCACGGGCGCCGGCGAGAAAACAATGGGCAGAGTTTCTTTCATCCTATGCCCCCACGTTACCCAGCAGTAAATAGGTACCTGGGAGTTAGTCAGCTGTCATGGGCTCCTTCCTGGTACTCACCTATTTGTACTCACCTATTTGTGCTTGCGGGGGTTGAGCTTTGGCTCTTTGGTCCCACATCTCAACTGTCAATCAACTGGTGTACAAGTTCCTGAGCCTACTGGGCTCTATCATATCTACATTTGAAACTGTGTATGGAGTCAGCCACCACCACATCACTGCCTAATGCATTCCATCCGTTAACTACTCTGACACTGAAAAAGTTCCTTCTAATGGCCCTGTGGCTCATGTGGGTACTCAATTTCCACCTGTGTCCCCTTGTTCGTGTACCACCAGTGTTGAATAGTTTATCCTTGTTTACCCTGTCGATTCCCCTGAGGATTTTGTAGGTTGTGATCATGTCTCCCCTTACTCTTCTGTCCTCCAGGGTCGTAAGGTGCATTTCTCGCAGCCTTTCCTCATAACTCATGCCTTTTAGTTCTGGGACTAGTCTAGGGCCTCCAGCCGCGGCCTGGGACAACAACGAGCCAACTATACAGCCTCTGGGACCCTCACCCTCGACCCGGCGATAAGTACTGACCATACTGTAGAACAAATAAACATACATATTGTTACAAATATACGGTATACATATAATATTATAAATATATAGATATATACAACAAAACAAGGCAAAATGGGAGTAAATAAACAAATCTGTGGCCAATGTAACAACTCCTTAAAGACGAAGGTAACGGGAATTGAATGTTATATCTGTAAGACTAGATTCCATTCGGCTTGTGCAGGAGTGAGTAACACTGCGGCACTGAGAGCTGGCCACTTGCTCTGGGTGTGTAAACATGACCAGCCAGCTTGGAATATCCTAAAAAACCTTCTAGATAACATGACGCATGATCGGAAAACATCATTCATTGGAAGCCTACCAGCCATCCAGAAGGAGTGGGAAAGGAACAACAACAATTCCACTATACCAGGGGCAGAGGCTATAGTCAGGGATGAAACCGAGGCAGAAACTCAGGAAGTTGTAAACTCTGACTCAGTAGGCCCGGATGTAGATGACAGTAAACTAGAAAGTGTACCAACAGCACTGACAGCTCGATAGGTACAGACACTACGACGGTTCCCGATAGAGCAATTCAGAACAGAAGGACAGACTTATGCAAATTTTATGCAAAGGGCATATGCAGACATAGATATGCTGGTAATAAGAAAGGATTAGAATGCAGTTACCAACATCCCAAAAAATGTTTAAATATGCTTAGGAAAGGTGAGTGTCGATTTGGATCAATATGTAGGTTTTTCCATCCTGACATGTGTCAAACCTCACTGGAGGACAGAAAATGCTATGACCTCAGCTGCCCACACTTTCACGTGAAAGGCACGGAACGCTACATAAAGAGTGGCAAGCAGGATAATGAATTGGGAGGAAACTCTATAAATTTTTTATACCAGACCGACAGAGAATTCAAAAGGAGGAGCATGGAGAGTGTATGGAACTGGATGCCAGATCCACTTGCACTCCAGAATTACAGGTACAATTACACACCGAAAGGGAGCTACAACTACGACAGGCAACTGCCCTACAACAATCAGTACTGGTCAGAACAAACTTATTATGTCCACGCATAATGGGCTTGCCGAAAAAGTCTCCCAGTCAAACTATCACTAATAGAGTAACCTCATTCATCTTTGCCAACATACAAGGACTGAAAACAAGAACAAACAACAAAGTACAGTTCATAAATGGCCTCCTCACGGAGTCAAATGCAGTATTTGGAGCTTTCACAGAAACCCATGCAGGGGAATTGTTGGACAGTGAGATCTGGATTCCAGGATATAACCTATACAGGTGTGATAGGAAAAGTAGGTCACATGGAGGAGTGGGTCTGTATATTAGGGAAGACCTTGTATGCTCGGAGCTCCTAAACGTTACAAATGAGGTGGTAGAGGTACTGGGATTAAAAATAGAGAAAATAAATTTAGTGATTATTCTAATATACAAACCGCCAGATGCAACGGCTGAGGAATTCACAGAACAGATAAACAAAATAGAGAATAGCCTTGATAATTTGGAGAACCCGATACCTGATATTATCTTCCTAGGTGACTTCAACTTGCCTAGTCTCAGGTGGAAAATAGCAAACAATAATATTATACCAGGAATCTATCGGGACCTAACCAACCACAGATTAGAGAACTACTTAGATTCTGTGACAAATTTTCACTCAGTCAGCAGATATCGGAGCCAACGAGAAATGAAAATATTTTAGATTTGGTCTTTACGAACAATGAAGACATTATCAGAGACATTATGATATCAGATACCACATATTCAGATCACAAGCTCATTGAAGTGCAAACGACCATCAATACTCAGAATAGACCTAAAACGTTGATAAAGCGAGAGGGGCTATTCAGTAAATTCAATTTTAATAATAAAAGGATAGACTGGGAGATAATAAACAGGGAACTTACAAACATTCCATGGGAAACTGTTTTAAGTAATACAAGTCCTACAGAAGGAATAGAAAAACTGACTTCGGAAGCGTATCAAGTCTGTCTGAAACATGTTCCCTTGAGGAAAGCCAGAAAGAGATCTAACGTAGAAAGAGAACGCAGACGACAGTATAAACGCAGGAAAAAAATAACAGAACTGCTTATGCAGACACGAATTTCCCGTCAAAGAAGGAATAATTTAAATAGGGAGATTGAAGAAATCGAGCGGAAATTGAAACACTCATATGAAACTGAAGAAAGGCAGTTAGAACAGAAAGCAATTCAGGAAATAAAGAAAAATCCAAAATATTTCTTCTCATATGCGAAATCAAAAGCAAAAACCACTGCCAGTATTGGACCTATTCGTACAAGTGAAGGTTCATACACGGAGGATGACAAAGAAATTAGTGAAATCCTAAAAAAGCAGTATGAGGACATGTTTAGCACTCCAATAAACAACATGAAAGTGGAAGATCCAGATAATTTCTTTATGCGGGATATTCAAACCCCTGTAAATATAACTGATATCAACACGAGCGCACTAAATTTTGAAAGAGAAATTGAAAACATGCCCATGCACTCGGCCCCAGGTCCTGACTCATGGAATTCAATATTTATAAAGAAATGCAAAGTGCCGGTAGCACAGGCACTCAGTATAGTGTGGAGGAAGAGCTTGGACACGGGGGAGATACCAGATGCACTTAAAGTAGCAGACATAGCCCCTCTACACAAGGGAGGGAGCAAAGCATTGGCAAAGAATTATAGACCAGTTGCACTAACATCGCACATCATAAAAGTATTTGAGAGAGTGATTAGGAGTCAGGTCACCAATTTCATGGAGACCAATGACCTTCACAACCCAGGCCAACATGGATTTCGAGCGGGAAGATCGTGCCTCTCACAGCTACTTGAGCACTACGACAAAGTCACTGAGGCATTAGAAGAAAAACAGAATGCTGATGTGATATACACGGACTTCGCAAAGGCTTTCGATAAATGTGACCATGGCGTGATAGCACACAAAATGAAGTCAATGGGAATAACCGGTAAAGTAGGACGCTGGATACTCAGTTTTCTGTCAAACAGGACTCAGCGAGTAACGGTCAACCATATAAAATCTAGTCCAAGTGCAGTTAAAAGCTCTGTACCTCAGGGTACAGTCCTTGCACCGCTGCTTTTCCTTATTCTCATATCAGATATAGACAAAAATACAAGTCACAGCTTCGTATCATCCTTTGCAGATGACACAAAAATCAGTATGAAAATTACCTCGGCTGAAGACATTGAAAAACTTCAAGCTGATATTAATAAAGTTTTCGACTGGGCATCAGAAAATAACATGATGTTTAACAGTGATAAATTCCAGGTACTCAGGTACGGTAAAAATGAGGACCTTAAACATAATACAGAGTACAAAACACAATCAAATGTACCCATAGTAGGAAAACAGCATGTAAAGGATTTGGGAATAATAATGTCTGACGACCTAACGTTTAAGGAGCATAACCAAGCAAATATTGCGACAGCCAGAAAAATGATAGGATGGATTACGAGAACTTTCAAATCCAGGGATCCCATCACAATGGTTGTACTCTTCAAGTCACTTGTGTTGTCCCGTCTTGAGTACTGCTCAGTACTCACTTCCCCCTTCAGAGCAGGAGAGATTGCTGAAATAGAGGGAATACAGAGAACATATACGGCACGCATAGACGAGGTAAAGCACCTAAATTATTGGGATCGTCTCAAAGCTCTCCAAATGTACTCACTAGAAAGAAGACGAGAGAGATATCAAATAATATACACCTGGAAGATACTGGAGGGCCAAGTACCAAATCTGCACAGTAAAATAACGACGTACTGGAGTGAACGATATGGAAGAAAATGCAGAATAGAACCAGTGAAGAGCAGAGGTGCCATAGGCACAATCAGAGAACACTGTATAAACATCAGAGGTCCGCGGTTGTTCAACGTCCTCCCAGCAAGCATAAGAAATATTGCCGGAACAACCGTGGACATCTTCAAGAGGAAACTAGATTTATTCCTCCAAGGAGTGCCGGACCAACCGGGCTGTGGTGGGTATGTGGGCCTGCGGGCCGCTCCAAGCAACAGCCTAGTGGACCAAACTCTCACAAGTCAAGCCTGGCCTCGGGCCGGCTTGGGGAGTAGAAGAACTCCCAGAACCCCATCAACCAGGTATCAACCAGTGGCATACCTTTGGACTTTTTCCAGCTTCGTCTTGTGCTTGACAACGTACGGGCTCCATGCTGGGGCCGCATACTCCAGGATTGGTCTTACATATGTGGTGTACAAGATTCTGAATGATTCCTTACACAGGTTCCTGAACGCTGTTCTGATGTTAGCCAGCCTCGAATATGCTGCAGACTTTTTTTTTTATGTGGCTTCAGGAGACAGGTTTGGTGTGATATCAACTCCTAGATCTTTCTCTCTGTCCGTTTCATTAAGTACTTCATCTCCTATTCTGTATCCTGTGTCAGGCCTCCTGTTTCCACTGCCTAGTTTCATTACTTTGCATTTAATCGGGTTGAACTTCAACAGCCATTTGTTGGACCATTCACTCAATCTGTCTAGGTCATCTTGTAGCCTCCTACTATCATCCTCTGTTTCAATCCTCCTCATAATTTTTGCATCATCAGCAAACATTGAGAGAAACGATTCTATACTCTCTGGGAGATCATTTACATATATCAGAAACAGTATAGGTCAAGGACTGACCCCTGCAGGACTCCACTTCTAATGTCTCGACTATCTGAGACTTCATCCCTCACACTGACTCGTCTCCTGTTGCTTAGGTACTCCTTTATCCAATGGAGTACCTTCCCTTTCACACCGGCCTACATCTCCAGCTTTTTCACTAGCCTCTTGTGTGGTACTGTATCAAAGGCTTTCTGACAATCCAAAAATATGCAGTCTGCCCACCCTTCTCTTTCTTGCCAGATTTTTGTTGCCTGGTCGTAGAATTCAAGTAATCCTGTGAGGCAGGACTTGCCATTCCTGAACCCATGTTGATGCTGTGTTACAAAGTTCTTTCGCTCCAGATGTTCCATTAGCTTTCTTCGCACAATCTTCTCCATCAGCTTGCATGGTTTGCAGGTTAGGGACACTGGTCTGTAGTTCAGTGCCTCCTGTCTATCCCCTTTCTTGTATATCGGGACTACGTTAGCTGCTTTCCAAATTTCTGGCAGTTCCCCTGTTGCCAGTGATTTGTTGTACACTATGGAGAGTGGCAGGCACAGTTCGTCTGCTCCTTCCTTTAGTATCCAAGGGGAGATTCCATCTGGGCCTATAGCCTTTGTCACATCCAACTCTAGTAAACACTTCCTTACATCCCCGCTGGTAATCTCAAACTCTTCCAGTGGTTTCTGGTTAGCTATTCCCTCTCTTATCTCTGGGATTTCTCCTTGCTCTAAAGTGAAGATCTCCTGGAATTTCTTATTCAGTTCCTCACACACTTCCTTGTCGTTTGTAGTGAATCCTTCTTCCCCTATTCTTAATATCATAACCTGTTCCTTTACTGTTGTTTTTCTTCTGATGTGGCTATGCAGCAATTTAGGCTGAGTCTGAATTTAGTTGCTTGCGATGTCATTTTCGTATTGTCTTTCTGCCTCTCTTCTCATTCTGACATATTCATTCCTGGCACTCTGGTATCTTTCTCTGCTCTCAAGTGTCCTGTTATTCCTATAGTTTCTCCATGCCCTTTTACTTTGCTGTTTAGCTAGCCTACATCTCTGATTAAACCATGGGTTTCTCATCTTCATTTCACTGTTTTCCTTTTGGACTGGGACAAACTTGTTTGCTGCGTCCATGCACTTCTGCGTGATATAGTCCATCATGTCTTGGGCCGTCTTTTCCCTGAGCTCTGTTTCCCATACTATATCTGTCTTTCCCCTGAGCTCTGTTTCCCATACTATATCTGAATTTTCTTATCTCCTCATAGTTTCCCTTCGGTATGCTAACCTTTTGTTTTCGGTTTCCCTCCTTGAGTTCAATACCCCTTCTTCAATCAAGTACTCAAACACCAGTACACTGTGGTCGGTCATTCCTACTGGGGCATCAAAACCGATTTCTCTTATGTCGGAGTCGTTCAGAGTGAAGACTAGGTCGAGTCTCACTGGTTCGTCATTGCCTCTCATCCTTGTGGGTTCGCCGACATGCTGGGTTAAAAAGTTTCTAGTCACCACCTCCAGTAGTTTGGCTCTTCACATATCCTCGCCTCCATGCGGTTCCTTGTTCTCCCAGTCAATCCTTCCGTGATTGAAGTCCCCCATGATGAGCAGCTGGGATCTATTTCTACAGGCAGCAGAGGCTGCCCTCTCAATTATAGTGTTAACTGCCATGTTGTTGTTTTCATACTCTTGACTGGGTCTTATGTCATTTGGTGGAGGGTTGTATATTACTGCTACTACTATTCTTGGTCCTCCCATTGTCATGGTGCTTGCTATGTAGTCTCTGAAACCTCACAGCCCAGTATAGAATGGTGTGTGTGGTGTGTGTGTGTGTGTGTGTGTGTGTGTTTGTGTGTGTGTGTGTGTGTGTTTGTGTGTTTGTGTGTGTGTGTGTGTGTGTGTGTGTGTGTGTGTGTGTGTGTGTGTGTGTGTGTGTGTGTGTGTGTGTGTGTGTGTGTGTGTGTGGGTGTGGGTGTGGAAAAAATAGTAGTAGTAGTTAGAAGCAGTTGATTGACAGTTGAGAGGCGGGCTGAAAGAGCAGAGCTCAACCCCCGCAAGCGCAACTAAGTGAATACAACTAGGTGAATACACACACACACACACACACACACACACACACACACACACACACACACACACACACACACACACACACAACACACACACACACACACAAAATGAACTTCGAATATAAAATCGTTTCAGCAGTCTCCTAGGTGAAGTATGGTCTCTTGAACGCTACAAGACTAACACTGACGTCCTAACACTGTCTTCCCCTCAGTACGTGCACGACGGGTCTGAGCGCCTCCAGGACACCTTCAGCGTGGTGGCGGTGTCTGGGGTGCGGCAGAGTGTTCCCGCCGTAGTCAACGTCTCGGTCCGCGGCCTGAACGACGAGGCGCCGTTCGTCATTAACAACACGGGTCTCACCATCTGGGAGGGCAACACTGTTCGCATCTCCTCCTCCAACTTGGGTAAGTGTTTCATCTTCCACTAAAGGTTAAGACCCNCCAACTTCTACCCCCTCCCCATCCGGCCCGTTGGCGCTGTGAGGGGGCTTGGTGGTCGGCTGCCGGAGTGTGATGCTCCATGGGACAGTCCTCTGTCCTTTTGTAGCTATGCTCCTGCTGCTGTCTTCTCCAATTTTGCCAGATCGCTTTTCCTTTCCTTATGTTTCGTTTTCTCTCCCCTCTTCTCCTATCTGTTTGTCATTTCCTGCCAACCTTTTGCTTGTTTTGGTTATTCTTTGGACTTCTTCTATTTTGACGCCCGGGTGCTTGAGGAGGCATACTCTTGCACCCGTAGAACTGTAGTACCCAACGTCTCAGCGAGGGGAACCTTTTATTGTCAATCCTCCTTGCGTCACTGAACCCGATCTCGACGGACAGACAGTTCTTAAGGTGACGTTTGTGGGGCGTATACTCACGACGCACCCCTAGGGGGCCCCGACATGATCGGCAATAGCTTCTTGTTGTGTGTCCTGTGGCTCCATGTAATTGTGGCTCCATGGTGGGTATGGGGGCACATTTGTGAATGAATGTTTTTCTTTCATACTTTTCTTTTCATGTCAAATTCTGTGCCTCTTTTACCTTCTCAGGCTCATGGGGTAGGCGACCAGGCCCCCGAGTCGGACCATGTTGGAAGACCGGGCTCTGTAGCCCCGGCTGCATTGGGCCCGGACCTTGCTCCTCCTTCGACCTTTCTGACTACTCCCCTCGGCTCCCCTTCCTCCTCTGTGGATGGGTCGAGTCCCAAGCCCCCAGTTGTGACCACCTTGTCCCCTGGCACGGCACAGTCTCTAGTTGTGACTACTGCGCCTTTTAACCCCTCTCTCTCTGGAGGTTCTCTACGCCGTCCTCGACACGGCCGCACTCGCTAGATTCCTTCCCATACTGATGTGTATCAAGCCTTGTTTGGTCCCGCTTTGTGGGCCAAATACTTTGATCTCCTCCCTATTGATTCTGCGCCTCCTGACGATTTCTCCCTCCATAGGCACCTTGTTGATTTCGTAGATGCCTCTGTTACTTTCCACCCCACCCATCTCGGTACACGTGTTGTTGCTGCTTCATCTCAGAATGCAACCTCCCACTTGGCCGCCTTGTCCTGCCTTGGCGAGATCCCTGCTCGGGTCTCCAAGAACGGTCAGTTGAATGCCAGTGTTGGCACTGTTTTCCTCCCACCCCATTTTGCTACCGGTGTTCGGAATCTCCAGGACTGCCACGAAGATATTCGTCATATCTTTGATGCCCAGGGCCATTCTGTCCTTCAAGTAGACTTGTTTACTCGTCCCTCTCGTGGTCGTCGCCATCAACCCCTTCGGGTTGTGAAGATTACCTTTGATGGTAGGACCCTTCCGCCCTGTCATTCTTGCTGGTGCCAGGTGCTCTGTCCAGGAGTACATTCCCTCTCCTCAGCTCTGTAATAAGTGCTGTAGGTTTGGGCATGGTGCCCTCCGCTGCTCTGGAACTTTCTCTCTCTGTCCTTTGTGTGGGAGCGAAAGTCACTCTAAGTCGGAGTGCACTTCTCCCCAGGCTTGCTGCCTCAATTGTGGTGAGGCCCACCCTACCTTCTCCCGTGCGTGTGTACATTACAAGCTTGAGGCAGCCGTCCTCAGCTTGAAGCACTGTGAACGTTTGTCTTTTCCTGAGGCTAGGCGCCAAGTTCGCCGTCTCCCACCTTATGCTAACGTCTCTTATGCTCGCGTGTTGCGCTCTTCCTCTCCTCGTCCTTCCCACCTTCTTCGGACTTAAAACTGTTTCCAGGCCTTGGACCCTGATATGCCCACCGCCCCCTCTTCTGTTCCTTTGTGTTCTGTCCCGAAGGGTCTCCCTCCTGGTCCTCTGTTTGGGGTTCCCCTTCTTTCTGCCTAGTCTATCATATCTCCTGTGTCTTCTTCCTCATCTCCCTCCGATCCTCCTTCCTATCCTTCTCCTCCGTCTATTGGCTCTCCACGCCGCCTGTCAATACGGGCTGATATCCACCGCTCTCCCAACGGCCGTCGTATATGCTCTCGTTCTGCTTCTCCTTTTGAGACGCTGGAATCCGTTGCCCAGTACGTAGTTGCTGGGACACCTGTCTCTTTGAGTCAGAAGCGTATTCCTGGCTCCTCTTCTTCCTCCTCCCCAGCGGGTAAAAAGGCTTCGCTTTCTTCCTCGCCCCCTACTTCTGACTCTTTCGATCCGTCCCCTCCTGTTTCGGTGGTTACGCCGCCTGTTCCTGGTATGGAGGTCTCTTTGGGTCCCGCTTCCCTCTCGGTTGGTGCCCTTGCTGAGGTGCATCCCCTGGTTTCTGACCCTCCTGCTGCTGTCCTTGACCCTCGGTTATCCCCCCCTCTTCCTCCTCCGAACCCTACTCCTCTGCCCTTGATTGGTCCTCTAGCTCACTTCCCTCCTTCTGTGCTCAGTTTACCCATGCCCCCTAACCCTGACTTCGCTGACCCTGACCCTGATCCTGCGCTTCTTTAACGTGCTGTGTTCCCTTTTCGCCTTTGTTTCTTCGTTGTTCTCTGTTGCTGTCTTTCCTCTTCTTGCCGATGTCTATTCTTCATTGGAACGTTCGTGGTTATTACGCCAATTTCCTTGAACTCCAGCTTCTGATTTCGCCCCTTTGTGTCTGTCTCCAGAAGCCGATGCTTGGTGCTTGTCCTGGTTGCTTTCGTGGCTATTCCTTTATCTCCCCCTCCCCAGCTGTTGCTGGGGCTCCTAACTCTTCTGCTCTCTTGATTCGCTCTGATGTTCCCTTTGTCCTCTTACTTTTTCCTTCGCCTCTCCATTGTTCTGCTGCTCGTATCTTTCTGAGGAAATGGTACACTGTTTCATTTATCTCCCCCCGAGTGTCCCACTTTCTCTTCCCGATCTGAAACACCTACTCGACTCCTTGCCGGAGCCTGTGCTCCTGCTAGGTGATTTCAATTGTCGTCATTCCATTTACGGTGATGTTCTGACGAACACCCGGGGTCGCCTTCTTGAGCCGTTCATCTCTCTTCTTCCCTGTCTCTTCTGAATTCTGGTGAGCCTACGCATTTGGACTCTTGGACTCGCACCCTTTCCTGTCTTGATCTTTCTCTTTGCTCGTCTTCTCTTTGCTTAGATTTCACGTGGCAGGTTCATGATGACCTCCATGGCAGTGACCATTTCCCCATCCTTGTTACCTTTTTCTCTTTTCACCCTCCCCTCTTCTTCCCTAGGTGGCAGTTTTCTAAGGCAGACTGGAACTTATTTACCCTCAGTGCTGCTCTCTCTGACCTCTCCCTTCTGCCTCTCCCTCCCTCTCTCCTCCTTTTCATGACACCGTCTTCGACGCTGCTCTCCTCTCTTTTCCTAACAGGGCCCATGGAAGTGCTTCCCTGGTGGAATACAGACTGTGCTCGGGCTGTCCACTGTAAGCGTGCAGCCTGGAAGAGACACCGCCACTGGCAAAGGGCAGATTCTTTTCTTTTATTTCGGAAGGCGAGTGCGATGGCTTGTAGGGCCATCCGTATGGCTAAATTTGAATGTTGGGCGTCTTATGTCTCCACCATTACGTCAAAACTCCTCTGCCGCAGATCTGGAAGCATATCTGCAAGATAGCGGGTAAGTTCATTCCCGATGTCTCACCGGTCCTTCACCGGTGGTACTCTTGTGGCGGACCCGTTACAGGTCGCTACCGAACTGGGTTCCCACTTTTCTTCTGTTAGCTCTGGTCTTTATCTTCCATAATCTTTCCTTCCTCGTAAACCTGTCCTTGAATCTTGTCCTTTAGATTTCTGTACTCATCTTCGCCTTCCCTATAACGATCCCTTCTCTCTCTCTGAACTTCGGTCTGCCCTGGCCCTCTTCGGTTCTACGGTGGCAGGCTCCAATGGCATTCATTATGAGATGCTTCGCCATCTCCCTTCATGCACGTCTCAGTATTTACTGAGTCTGTATAATCAGATCTGGGAGTCGTCGTCAGTCCCTGAGGACTGGCTCGATGCCGTTGTCCTCCCTGTTCGCAAACCAGGGTCTCTGGGATCATCCTCTAAGGACTTTCGCCCTATTGCCCTCACGAGTTGTGTCTGCAAACTCTTTGAACGTATGGTTAACGTTCGTCTGATGTGGTTCCTAGAACTCCATCATCACCTCTCCCCTTCTCAATTTGGTTTCCGCAAGTGCCGCAGCACAACAGATGTCCTGGTGAACTTGGAGGTCTATATTCGTACTGCTTTTGCTGCGAAGTCCTCCGTTGTTGCCGTCCTTTTTGACCTGGAGAAGGCTTATCACGCCACTTGGCGATATCATATTCTACCCCAACATCATTTTTTTGGCCTTCGTGGTCATCTCCCTCTCTTTCTCCGCAGCTTCCGCTCTTGTCGTTCCTTTCGGGTGAGGCTTGGTACCACTCTCTCTGCCTCTTTTCAGCAATACGAAGATGTGCCCCAGGGTAGTGTTCTGAGCTCTACTCTTTTTCTGCTTACTCTCAATGGTCTTCTTTCCTCTCTTCCTTCAGGCGTCTTCTCCGCTCTCTGTGTCGACGATCTTACCCTGTGCTGTCAGGGTGATGATTTGCCTCTTCTTCAACGCCGGTTTCAACTTGCAATTGATGCCATGTCGTCTTGGGCCACCGATCATCGCTTCAGGTTCTCTATGTCTAAGACTTGTGCTATGACTTTTACTCGGGATTCGCTAAGCTTTTGGGGTTGATTTTTGACACTTGTTTGTCTTGGTCGCCCCATATCTCTTACCTCCGTGTTGAATGTGCTAAGGCCCTTACCCTCCTTTGGGTATTGTCCCATACTTCTTGGGGAGCAGATAGGTGCACTCAACTCGCTTTACATTCCTCTGTCATCCTGTCTAAGCTCGATTATGGTTGCCCTGCTTACTCGTCTGCTTCTCCTTCTACTCTTCGCCGTCTTGATGCTTTGCACCATACTGGGTTGCGCCTCAGTTCTGGTGCCTTTTGTTCGACTCCTGTCCTCAGCTTGTATGTTGACACTGGCTTCCTATCTCTCCAGGACCGCCATGATCGCTACTGTCTTCGCTATCTTGCGTGGTCCTTACAACATCCTTCCTCTCGCCTCTGTCGTGCTTTAAGTTTTACCCCTCCTGCTGTTCCTGTTCCTCTTCACCACCTCCCTCTTTCTGTCCGGTTATCTCGCAATCCGTTTTCGCATTTGCTTACAGTCAATATTGGCTTATTTAATAAGTGCATATGTGACATACTAATTGATTGTTAATATTTTGGTTTACCTTGAAAAGCTTCATAGAAAACACCGACCTCACCTAACCCTTTTAGTATGTTAAGATAAGCATCATATTGCTTCTTAATTACAATTATTACTTAACCTATACTGTTGATAGGTTAAGTAATAATTGTAAATAAGAAGCAATAAGATACTTATCTTAACATACTAAGAAGGTTAGGTGAGGTCGGTGTTTTCTATGAAGCTTTTCAAGGTAAACTAAAATATTCACAATCAATTAGTATGTCACATATGCACTTATTAAATAAGCCAATATTGACTGTAAGCAAGTGCGAGAACGGGTTGTATCTCACTTACAGGATTCTCTTTCGGTTTGTATTTCTAATGTTTCTCCTCGTGTTGTTCCTTCTTTGCTCCCGTGGAGAGTCCCCGTTCCGCAGTTTTGAACATCCTTAACCCGCATCACTAAAGCTTTTACCCCTCCTACGGTTCTAAAATGCCTTTTCCTTGAACACTTTTCTTCTCACTCCTGCTCCGTTTCCATCTTCACTGATGGGTCTAAGTCTGTGGACGGTATAGGCTACTCTGTTGTTTTTCCTGATTGCACTTCACTCTTATGTGTCGCTTACCTCCGGAGACTAGCATCTTCACAGCAGAACTTTATGCTATTCTCAATGCTCTTTGTCTCCTGCTTTCTCGTTGTCAATCTTTCTTTGTAGTTGTTGTTGACTCTCGTAGTGCCCTCATGGCTCTCAGGTCCTTTAATCCAGTTCATCCAGTGGTTGTCGAGATCCAGCATTGGCTGTTTCTTATTCACAGTAAATTTAAGTCGGTAGAGTTTTGTTTGGTTCCCAGCCATATTGGTGTCTCTTTAAATGAGCGTGCAGATGCTGCTGCCAGGGAAGCTGTCCTCTCTTGTCCTTTTCTCTCGTACAGGTATTTCTTATTCCGATTTTTACCCGGTTATCCATTCCTCCATCCTTACCCGTTGGCAGGCTTGTTAGTCTTCTGTTACTGGAAACAAACAGTGTACTCTTAAGAGTTGTGTGTCCTCGTGGCCATCCTGCTACCACCGTAACCGGCGATGGGAAACGGCTCTGGCGAGGTTGCGTATTGGCCATACTCGCTTAACACATGGTCACTTGATGGAACGCCCCCCTGCTCCTTATTGTCCAAATTGCATTGTCCCTCTTACGGTCGTGCATATCTTTGTTGAATGTCCTGACTTCCGGGACGAGCGTTTGTCTTGTTTTCCAACTGTCCCCCGTGGTCGCTTGTCCATCCATAGTATTCTTTGTGATTCAGATACTTTTGATATCGCTCGCCTTATGTGTTTCTGTTCTCGTATTGGCATCCTTGGTGATGTTTAGCGCCCTCTGATTATCATGCACATTTGATGGTGCTACATAGCCTTCCCGGTTTGGTGCCTTCTTTTGATAATTACTTACTTTATCACTTCTATGTATGCCGTATATGTTCTCTGTATTCCCTCTTATTTCAGCAATCTCTCTTGCTCGGAAGAGGGAAGTGAGTACTGAGCAGTACTCAAGACGGGACAGGACAAATGATTTGTATAATACAACCATTGTTATGGGATCCCTGGATTTGAACGTTCTCATAATCCGTCCTGTTATTTCTCTGGCAGTCGCAATATTTGCTTGGTTTTGCTGCCTAAACTTTAGGTTGTCAGACATCATTATTCCCAAATGCCTTACATGCTGTTTTCCTACTATGGGCAGATTTGATTGAGTTTTGTACTCTGTATAATGTTTAAGGTTCTCATTATTACCATACCTGAGTACTTGGAATTTATCACTGTTAAACATCATGTTATTGTCTGTTGCCCAATCGAAAACTTCATTAATATCTGCTTGAAGTTTTTCAATGTCTTCAGCAGAAGTAAATTTCATGCTTATTTTTGTGTTATCTGCAAAGGATGATACAAAGCTGTGACTTGTATTTTTGTCTATATGTGATATGAGAATAAGGAAAGGCAGTGGTGCAAGGACTGTATCCTGAGGTGCAGAGCTTTTAACTGCGCTCGGACTCGATTTAATATGGTTGACTGTTACTCTTTGTGTTTTGTTCGACAGAAAACTGAGTATCCAGCGTCCTACTTTACCGGTTATTCCCATTGACCTCATTTTGTTTGCTAACACTCCATGATCTTGGAGTGTCCATGGAGTGATAGCACACATAAGTATAGCATGGAGTGATATAAATGCAAAGGCATTTATCGAATGCCTTTACGAAGTTCGTGTATTTCACATCTACATACTGTTTTTCTTCTAATGCCTCAGTGACTTTGTCGTAGTGGTCAAGTAGCTTTGAAAGGCATGATCTTCCCGCTCTAAATCCTTGTTGGCCTGGGTTGTGAGGGTCATTAGTCTCTATGAAACTGGTGACCTGCCTCCTGATCACTCTCTCAAATAATTTTATTTTGTGGGACGTTAGTGCAACTGGTCTATAATTCTTTCCCTCCCTTGGTAGAGGGGTTATGTCTGCTTATTTAAGTGCATCTGGTATCTCCCCCGTGTCCAAGCTCTTCCTCCACACTATACTGACAGTGCTATAGTAGCACTATAATGTGCTACTGGCACCTTGCATTTCTTTATAAATATTGAATTCCATGATTTCATCGATGTTGCATTATTAATAAGAAAAATAATATCTGCATTTATCATTGATCAGGCGATAGTAAGGCAGAAGCAGCACAGAGAATGTTCGTAGAGGTGTTCTAACAAGAACTAAAGTTGACTCTAGCTCTACGATTTCTATGAGAACGTACACTACCAGATTGAAGACTAACTGAAACATAATTGACACCAGAGGAAGTAAAGAAACAATTAGAGGAGCTGGATGCAATAAAAGCCACAGGCCCTGGCAAGATCTCACCGAGGGTACTGAAAGACGCACTGTAGCACTGTGTACACACCTACTTGTGCTTGTGGGGGTTAAGCTCTAGCTCTTTGGTCCTGTGTGGAGCACTTGCTACGGCATTACAGGCAAGTATCCCCCATGTAAAGTACTAAACTGGTTGCAAAAGAGCTAATAGATCACTGTAAGATTATTTTTTCCCCATGCATCAACATGGATTGATGCTTGGAATTAGTAAAGGGAAATTCTGCTTGACGAAATAGTACATTAGAGTTCTGCACGGTACTATGTCAAGACGTGAATATAAATGAGAAAAACGTTGGCCAGATTTTTTACAACTTCTCAACTCGTTTCAGTCAATAGTACCATTTGTATTTCTGACATATAAATCCACATAGGACCAAAAACTAAGAATTATAAAAAAATATTAAACATCACCAGCGGTTCGCAAAAGTGACATGATTTCCCGTTTTCTATTCGGATGGCCTCTTTGAATTAGGTTTCAGCAATTTTAGTACAATCAATTTAGTGATCGTTGTCGAACGCTCAATAAAGACGCGTTCTGTCTCCTTCATTAAGGAACCACACACAGCTAGAGACCGCAGGGCCTGTATTAGGAAAGATGGATACCATCCATCTTCAATGATGGAATCCACATAAGAAAAGAGATATCAGAGTGTCAAGGAGAAAATGGCTGGAAGCTGGAACTCAAGTGAGTCACAACGATGTAGGAAGTTTTCTTTTTAGCGTAGAGGTAGTGGGGAA
>WNGS01166226.1:20132297-20146093 GCA_020271785.1 Procambarus virginalis | reverse complement strand
TGTGGTGTGTGCTCACCTATATGTACTCACCTATATGTGTCTGCAGGATCGAGCATTGACTCTTGGATCCCGCCTTTCGAGCATCAGTTTTTACAGCAATGACTCCTATCCCATTTCCCTATCATACCTGGTTTTAAATTATGAATAGTATTGGCTTCCACAACCTGTTCCTTAAGTGCATTCCATTTTCCCACTACTCTCACGCTAAAAGAAAACTTCCTAACATCTCTGTGACTCATCTGAGTTTCTAACTTCCATCCATGTCCCCTCGTTCTGTTACTATTCCGTGTGAACATTTCGTCTATGTCCACTCTGTCAATCCCTCTGAGTATTTTATACGTTCCTATCATGCCCCCTCTCCCTTCTTCTTTCTAGTGTCGTAAGGCATAGTTCCCCCAGGCGCTCCTCATACCCCATCCCTCGTAGCTCTGGGACGAGTCTCGTTGCAAACCTCTGAACCTTTTCCAGTTTCATTATGTGCTTCTTTAGATGGGGACTCCATGATGAGGCGGCATACTCTAAGACTGGCCTCACGTAGGCAGTGTAAAGAGCCCTAAATGCCTCCTTACTTAGGTTTCTGAATGATTTCTAACTTTTGCCAGTGTAGAGTACGCTGCTGTCGTTATCCTATTTATATGTGCCTCAGGAGATAGATTAGGTGTTACGTCCACACCCAGGTCTCTTTCGCGCGTCGTCACAGGTAGGCTGTTCCCCTTCATTGTGTACTGTCCCTTTGGTCTCCTATCTCCTAGTCCCATTTCCATAACTTTACATTTGCTCGTGTTGAATTCCAGTAGCCATTTCTCTGACCATCTCTGCAACCTGTTCAGGTCCTCTTGGAGGATCCTGCAATCCTCATCTGTCACAACTCTTCTCATCAACTTGCGTCATCCGCAAACATCGACATGTAGGACTCTACACCCGTAAACATGTCGTTAACATATACAAGAAATAGAATTGGTCCCAGCACCGATCCTTGTGGTACTCCACTGTTACTGTTCGCCATCCCGACTTCTCGCCCCTTACCGTAACTCTTTGGCTCCTTCCTGTTAGGTAGTTCCTTATCCATGCTAGGACCTTTCCCCCCCCCTACCCCGCCTGCGTGGTGGTGTGTGTGTGTGTGTGTGTGTGTGTGTGTGTGTGTGTGTGTGTATGTGTATTGTGTATGTGTGTGTGTGTGTGTGTGTGGTGTGTGTGTGTGTGTGTGTGTGTGTGGGTGTGTGTGTTGTGGGTGTGTGTGTGTGTCTTGTGTGTCTTGTGTGGGGCAGTACGTGTTGCTGGGTCTTGTGTGGGGAAGTACCTGTAGCTGGGTCTTGTGTGGGGGAGTATCTGTAGCAGGAACGTGTGTGGGAAAGTACCTGTAGTATGAATGTGTGTGTGAGGAAGTACCTGTAGCAGGAATGTGTGTGAGGAAGTACTTGTAACAGGAACGTGTGTGTGTGTGAAAGTACCTGTAGCAAGGATGTGTGTGTGGAAGTACCTGTAGCAAGGATGTGTGTGTGAAAGTACCTGTAGCAAGGATGTGTGTGTGGAAGTACCTGTAGCAAGGATGTGTGTGTGGAAGTACCTGTAGCAAGGATGTGTGTGTGGAAGTACCTGTAGCAAGGATGTGTGTGTGGAAGTACCTGTAGCAAGGATGTGTGTGTGGAAGTACCTGTAGCAAGTATGTGTGTGTGGAAGTACCTGTAGCAAGGATGTATGTGTGGAAGTACCTGTAGCAAGGATGTATGTGTGGAAGTACCTGTAGCAAGGATGTGTGTGTGGAAGTACCTGTAGCAAGGATGTGTGTGTGGAAGTACCTGTAGCAAGGATGTGTGTGTGGAAGTACCTGTAGCAAGGATGTGTGTGTGGAAGTACCTGTAGCAAGGATGTGTGTGTGGAAGTACCTGTAATATGGAGGGTATTAACTATAGCAGAGAAGTAGAGGAACATATTGAGAATGACAAGCCAGCTCTACACAACCACGAAAGGTGGAAATCATAATACAATTATCTAGTGGACAGACCTGTCATTAGAAATAACAGTAACGTGGAATGATAGTTTGATGAAAGGTTCCAAGAGGTTTTTAAAAGTGAAGCTAGAACTGATACTGGAGCGGACTCCGTCAGAGAACGAATTGGATACAGTTACAAAGAGCTCTACAGCTCTACTGATCCTATGTAAAGCTGTGAAAACCTATGAAAAACCACTCAAAGGATCGTTTATCACTGTTGACAGGGTTGGTTCCTCACAACATGAAAGAGATACATCTGATGCGACTATAGGGTGGGGGAGGGGGGAGGAGTTGCATATCCGATGTGAATCGGTTTCCAACACGACCACACAGCGTACGCTAGGCCTTGGGAACCGAGCCAGATTCACGAAGCAGTTACGCAGGCACTTACGAACGTGTACATCTTTCCTCAATCTTTGACGACTTTGGTTTCATTTATTAAACAGTTTACAAGCATGAAAACATCCCAATCAACTGTTGTTATTGTTATAAACAGCCTCCTGGTGCTTCGGAGCTCATTAACTGTTTAATAATTGTAAACAAAACCGTCAAAGATTGAGAAAAGATGGACAAGTTCGTAAGTGCTTGCGTAACTGCTTCGTGAATCGGGCCCCTGGAATGGGCTTAAGTGGAGCGCCTAAATTCCCTCACCACTTGCACTAAATGGTTAACTAAAGACGTGTCCCTAACTAGCAAACTATAGAACGTAATTCAGAGAATAATGAGAAAGAATGACGTAACTCCTAGAGAGAAAAACTTGATCATAATACACCGACATGAGTTCAGAAATGCGAAACCTCTGAAAGCCTAATTACTAAACCGACCAAATGGCAGTGAGAAATTGGTTAGGAAAGAACCTAATTGGAAACGAGAATAAGATTAAGGAGGGGAAATCCCGGAATGGATGAACTATTCAATATATATTTTATTCTTCATTAACTTCTTTAAGAAAATTATCTAGTTTTCTCTTGAAGATGTCCACGGAATATTGCAATTCCGTTCCGGCAATATTTNCATTTTTGGGGCAACACGTGAGGAACACAAATGCAAACAAGCCTGAATGGTCCCCAGGACTAGATACAACTGAAAACTCACACCCCAGAAGTGACTCGAACCCATACTCCCAGGAGCAACGCAACTGGTATGTACAGGGATGCCTTAAACCACTTGACCATCACGACCGGACATAAGGAAGTGATAGCCGAGGCTATATGAACCACTTCCCGCCGGCACTCGGATGGTAATCTTGGGCATAGCATTTTATCAAATCACCTCATTTTTGGGGCAACACGTGAGGAACACAAATGCAAACAAGCCTGAATGGTCCCCAGGACTAGATACAACTGAAAACTCACACCCCAGAAGTGACTCGAACCCATACTCCCAGGAGCAACGCAACTGGTATGTACAGGGATGCCTTAAACCACTTGACCATCACGACCGGACATAAGGAAGTGATAGCCGAGGCTATATGAACCACTTCCCCGCCGGCACTCGGATGGTAATCTTGGGCATAGCATTTTATCAAATCACCTCATTTTTGGGGCAACACGTGAGGAACACAAATGCAAACAAGCCTGAATGGTCCCCAGGACTAGATACAACTGAAAACTCACACCCCAGAAGTGACTCGAACCCATACTCCCAGGAGCAACGCAACTGGTATGTACAGGGATGCCTTAAACCACTTGACCATCACGACCGGACATAAGGAAGTGATAGCCGAGGCTATATGAACCACTTCCCCGCCGGCACTCGGATGGTAATCTTGGGCATAGCATTTTATCAAATCACCTCATTTTTGGGGCAACACGTGAGGAACACAAATGCAAACAAGCCTGAATGGTCCCCAGGACTAGATACAACTGAAAACTCACACCCCAGAAGTGACTCGAACCCATACTTGAGTTTTCAGTTGTATCTAGTCCTGGGGACCATTCAGGCTTGTTTGCATTTGTGTTCCTCACGTGTTGCCCCAAAAATGAGGTGATTTGATAAAATGCTATGCCCAAGATTACCATCCGAGTGCCGGCGGGGAAGTGGTTCATATAGCCTCGGCTATCACTTCCTTATGTCCGGTCGTGATGGTCAAGTGGTTTAAGGCATCCCTGTACATACCAGTTGCGTTGCTCCTGGGAGTATGGGTTCGAGTCACTTCTGGGGTGTGAGTTTTCAGTTATATATATATATATATATATATATATATATATATATATATATATATATATATATTATATATATATATAAATATATATATATATATATATATATATATATATATATATATATATATATATATATATATATATATATATATATGTTGCAATACCTGTGTACAATTATATCTAACGTTCAGTTATGCTGCTTTAAAGCTGAGCACAAAAGCCAAAGATTAATTCTCCATGTGGCACAGATCCTGTGTATGAGGTTTCGTTCAAAATATAGAGATATGAAATTATTTTATTAAAGAGAAGTCGTCTGTGCCTAAATACTAAAAGAGAGAATCAAGAAATTTTGAGTGATAATAATAATTGAGATTACAGCAACAGCAACAATTTCCCTAAGAACTTACGTACCAGGCGTAGCAACAAAGTAATAAGAGCAACAACAACAGTAATACAATCATTTACAAAATAATAATACAAAACAATCGATAAGTTATTTATGAAAGTAATCCAATCAGGTTGGTAGGCTTCTGGATGTTACCACTGCTAGGCTTAGGCTCGGCCACAAGTACCTTTTGGGAGTTTGTAAAGTCTGCTGATGTATGGTTGACTAATTGTAAACTCCGTCAGCAGAACTGTTCGCATACTTTGCCTCATTATATAATGGAATGTGAAGCCCAAGCTCAGAAAGACTTATGTAGCGCCCTTATCTATCTTGAGATGATTTCGGGGCTTTAGTCTCCCCGCGGCCCGGTCCTCGATCAGGCCTCCACCCCCAGGAAGCAGCCCGTGACAGCTAACTAACTTCCAGATACCTATTTTACTGCTAGATAACAGGGGCATAGGGTGAAAGAAACTCTGCCCATTGTTTCTCGCCGGCGCCCGGGATCGAACCCGGGACCACAGGATCACAAGTCCAGTGTGCTGTCCGCTCGGCCGACCGGCTCCCTGTCCGCCCTATGTGGTAAACACTACTCAAAAGCTCCTAGGTAAGATATCTGTGAAAGATACCTGAGACTAGCCCTTCTAGCTGACTATTTGAGTGCCATCCCCCAACTAACGAGTGGCACTCCTTAGTGCCACACCTAAAGGGTGGCACTCAACTCGACTCTGAAAACAAAGGGAAGAGAACTATCAGGAGAAAACGCCAAGCCATTACGATTATATAGCACTGGGAAGGGGTCAGGATAAGGATTTGGGATGGGACTGGGGAAAGGAATGATGCCCAACCACTTGGACATTCGGGGATTGAACGCTGACTTGCACGACGCGAGACCGTCGCTCTACCGTCCAGCCCAAGAGTAGAAAACTATAAAAATAAGAATAGAAGGGCACCAATCCTTACCATCCGGCCCCAGGCTGACAATCACCTCAGCGTCCACCGGGTGAAGAACGCCGCCCCTTACTCCTCGCCTCACTCAAGATGAGCCACTATAACTCTACTAAGCAGACACATTTACTGTATGACAACAGGCAAACGTTTATGCTACACCACGTTATGGGAGACACGCTTCTATATGTCATTAGTAAGACTGTTTATGCATGCACATCAAGGCTCGCACGTCAGTTATATATCACAGTTAATAACAGAGCTAAATCCTTGCACTTTTCAGTATAAGTTACACTGAGAGAAGTACTCTCTTGAGGGAGGTACTCTCTTGAGGGAGGTACTCTCTTGAGGGAGGTACTCTCTTGAGAGAGGTACTCTCTTGAGAGAGGTACTCTCTCTTGAGGGAGGTACTCTCTTGAGGGAGGTACTCTCTTGAGGGAGGTACTCTCTCTTGAGGGAGGTACTCTCTTGAGGGAGGTACTCTCTTGAGGGAGGTACTCTCTTGAGGGAGGTACTCTCTTGAGGGAGGTACTCTCTTGAGGGAGGTACTCTCTTGAGGGAGGTACTCTCTTGAGGGAGGTACTCTCTCTTGAGGGAGGTACTCTCTTGAGGGAGGTACTCTCTTGAGGGAGGTACTCTCTTGAGGGAGGTACTCTCTTGAGGGAGGTACTCTCTTGAGGGAGGTACTCTCTTGAGTTAGGTACTCTCTCTTGAGGGAGGTACTCTCTTGAGGGAGGTACTCTCTTGAGGGAGGTACTCTCTCTTGAGGGAGGTACTCTCTTGAGGGAGGTACTCTCTTGAGGGAGGTACTCTCTTGAGGGAGGTACTCTCTTGAGAGAGGTACTCTCTTGAGAGAGGTACTGTCTCTTGAGGGAGGTACTCTCTTGAGGGAGGTACTCTCTTGAGGGAGGTACTCTCTCTTGAGGGAGGTACTCTCTTGAGGGAGGTACTCTCTTGAGGGAGGTACTCTCTTGAGGGAGGTACTCTCTTGAGGGAGGTACTCTCTTGAGGGAGGTACTCTCTTGAGGGAGGTACTCTCTTGAGGGAGGTACTCTCTCTTGAGGGAGGTACTCTCTTGAGGGAGGTACTCTCTTGAGGGAGGTACTCTCTTGAGGGAGGTACTCTCTTGAGGGAGGTACTCTCTTGAGGGAGGTACTCTCTTGAGTTAGGTACTCTCTCTTGAGGGAGGTACTCTCTTGAGGGAGGTACTCTCTTGAGGGAGGTACTCTCTCTTGAGGGAGGTACTCTCTTGAGGGAGGTACTCTCTTGAGGGAGGTACTCTCTTGAGGGAGGTACTCTCATGAGAGAGGTACTCTCTTGAGAGAGGTACTGTCTCTTGAGGGAGGTACTCTCTTGAGGGAGGTACTCTCTTGAGAGAGGTACTCTCTCTTGAGGGAGGTACTCTCTTGAGGGAGGTACTCTCTCTTCAGGGAGGTACTCTCTTGAGGGAGGTACTCTCTCTTGAGGGAGGTACTCTCTTGAGAGAGGTACTCTCTCTTGAGGGAGGTACTCTCTTGAGGGAGGTACTCTCTTGAGGGAGGTACTCTCTCTTGAGGGAGGTACTCTCTCTTGAGGGAGGTACTCTCTCTTGAGGGAGGTACTCTCTTGAGGGAGGTACTCTCTTGAGGGAGGTACTCTCTCTTGAGGGAGGTACTCTCTCTTGAGGGAGGTACTCTCTCTTGAGGGAGGTACTCTCTTGAGGGAGGTACTCTCTCTTGAGGGAGGTACTCTCTTGAGGGAGGTACTCTCTCTTGAGGGAGGTACTCTCTTGAGAGAGGTACTCTCTCTTGAGGGAGGTACTCTCTTGAGGGAGGTACTCTCTTGAGGGAGGTACTCTCTTGAGGGAGGTACTCTCTTGAGGGAGGTACTCTCTCTTGAGGGAGGTACTCTCTTGAGGGAGGTACTCTCTTGAGGGAGGTACTCTCTTGAGGGAGGTACTCTCTTGAGGGAGGTACTCTCTTGAGGGAGGTACTCTCTTGAGGGAGGTACTCTCTTGAGGGAGGTACTCTCTTGAGGGAGGTACTCTCTTGAGGGAGGTACTCTCTCTTGAGGGAGGTACTCTCTCTTGAGGTAGGTACTCTCTCTTGAGGGAGGTACTCTTTCTTGAGGGAGGTACTCTCTCTTGAGGGAGGTACTCTCTCTTGAGGGAGGTACTCTTTCTTGAGGGAGGTACTCTCTCTTGAGGGAGGTACTCTCTTAAGGGAGGTACTCTCTTGAGGGAGGTACTCTCTCTTGAGGGAGGTACTCTCTTGAGAGAGGTACTCTCTTGAGGGAGGTACTCTCTTGAGAGAGGTACTCTCTTGAGGGAGGTACTCTCTTGAGAGAGGTACTCTCTCTTGAGGGAGGTACTCTCTCTTGAGGGAGGTACTCTCTTGAGGGAGGTACTCTCTTGAGGGAGGTACTCTCTTGAGGGAGGTACTCTCTCTTGAGGGAGGTACTCTCTCTTGAGGGAGGTACTCTCTCTTGAGGGAGGTACTCTCTTGAGGGAGGTACTCTCTTGAGGGAGGTACTCTCTTGAGGGAGGTACTCTCTCTTGAGGGAGGTACTCTCTCTTGAGGGAGGTACTCTCTCTTGAGGGAGGTACTCTCTCTTGAGGGAGGTACTCTCTTGAGAGAGGTACTCTCTCTTGAGGGAGGTGCTCTCTTGAGGGAGGTACTCTCTTGAAAGAGGTACTCTCTTGAGGGAGGTACTCTCTTGAGGGAGGTACTCTCTTGAGGGAGGTACTCTCTTGAGGGAGGTACTCTCTTGAGGGAGGTACTCTCTTGAGGGAGGTACTCTCTCTTGAGGGAGGTACTCTCCTGAGGGAGGTACTCTCTTGAGAGAGGTACTCTCTTGAGGGAGGTACTCTCTTGAGAGAGGTACTCTCTCTTGAGGGAGGTGCTCTCTTTAGGGAGGTACTCTCTCTTGAGGGAGGTACTCTCTCTTGAGGGAGGTACTCTCTCTTGAGGGAGGTTCTCTCTCTTGAGGGAGGTACTCTCTTGAGGGAGGTACTCTCTCTTGAGGGAGGTACTCTCTCTTGAGGGAGGTACTCTCTTGAGGGAGGTACTCTCTTGAGAGAGGTACTTTCTCTTGAGGGAGGTACTCTCTTGAGGGAGGTACTCTCTTGAGAGGTACTCTCTTGAGGGAGGTACTCTCTTGAGAGAGGTACTCTCTCTTGAGGGAGGTACTCTCTTGAGGGAGGTACTCTCTTGAGGGAGGTACTCTCTTGAGGGAGGTACTCTCTTGAGGGAGGTACTCTCTTGAGGGAGGTACTCTCTTGAGGGAGGTACTCTCTCTTGAGGGAGGTACTCTCCTGAGGGAGGTACTCTCTTGAGAGAGGTACTCTCTTGAGGGAGGTACTCTCTTGAGAGAGGTACTCTCTCTTGAGGGAGGTGCTCTCTTTAGGGAGGTACTCTCTTGAGAGAGGTACTCTCTCTTGAGGGAGGTACTCTCTTGAGGGAGGTACTCTCTCTTGAGGGAGGTACTCTCTCTTGAGGGAGGTACTCTCTCTTGAGGGAGGTTCTCTCTCTTGAGGGAGGTACTCTCTTGAGGGAGGTACTCTCTCTTGAGGGAGGTACTCTCTCTTGAGGGAGGTACTCTCTTGAGGGAGGTACTCTCTTGAGAGAGGTACTCTCTCTTGAGGGAGGTACTCTCTTGAGGGAGGTACTCTCTTGAGAGGTACTCTCTTGAGGGAGGTACTCTCTTGAGAGAGGTACTCTCTCTTGAGGGAGGTACTCTCTTGAGGGAGGTACTCTCTTGAGGGAGGTACTCTCTTGAGGGAGGTACTCTCTCTTGAGGGAGGTACTCTCTCTTGAGGGAGGTACTCTCTTGAGGGAGGTACTCTCTTGAGGGAGGTACTCTCTTGAGGGAGGTACTCTCTTGAGGGAGGTACTCTCTTGAGGGAGGTACTCTCTTGAGAGAGGTACTCTCTTGAGGAGGTACTCTCTCTTGAGGGAGGTACTCTCTTGAGAGAGGTACTCTCTTGAGGGAGGTACTCTCTTGAGGGAGGTACTCTCTTGAGGGAGGTACTCTCTCTTGAGGGAGGTACTCTCTTGAGGGAGGTACTCTCTCTTGAGGGAGGTACTCTCTTGAGGGAGGTACTCTCTTGAGGGAGGTACTCTCTTGAGGGAGGTACTCTCTTGAGGGAGGTACTCTCTTGAGGGAGGTACTCTCTTGAGGGAGGTACTCTCTCTTGAGGGAGGTACTCTCTTGAGGGAGGTACTCTCTTGAGGGAGGTACTCTCTTGAGGGAGGTACTCTCTTGAGGGAGGTACTCTCTTGAGGGAGGTACTCTCTTGAGGGAGGTACTCTCTTGAGGGAGGTACTCTCTTGAGGGAGGTACTCTCTTGAGGGAGGTACTCTCTCTTGAGGGAGGTCTCTCTTGAGGGAGGTACTCTCTCTTGAGGGAGGTACTCTCTCTTGAGGGAGGTACTCTCTTGAGGGAGGTACTCTCTCTTGGGAGGTACTCTCTTGAGGGAGGTACTCTCTTGAGGGAGGTACTCTCTTGAGGGAGGTACTCTCTTGAGGGAGGTACTCTCTTGAGAGAGGTACTCTCTTGGGAGAGGTACTCTCTTGAGAGAGGTACTCTCTTGAGAGAGGTACTCTCTCTTGAGGGAGGTACTCTCTTGAGGGAGGTACTCTCTTGAGGGAGGTACTCTCTTGAGGGAGGTACTCTCTTGAGGAGGTACTCTCTTGAGGGAGGTACTCTCTTGAGGGAGGTACTCTCTTGAGGGAGGTACTCTCTTGAGGGAGGTACTCTCTTGAGGGAGGTACTCTCTCTTGAGGGAGGTACTCTCTCTTGAGGGAGGTACTCTCTCTTGAGGGAGGTACTCTCTCTTGAGGGAGGTACTCTCTCTTGAGGGAGGTACTCTCTTGAGGGAGGTACTCTCTTGAGGGAGGTACTCTCTCTTGAGGGAGGTACTCTCTTGAGGGAGGTACTCTCTCTTGAGGGAGGTACTCTCTTGAGGGAGGTACTCTTTTGGGAGAGGTACTCTCTTGAGGGAGGTACTCTCTCTTGAGGGAGGTACTCTCTCTTGAGGGAGGTACTCTCTCTTGGGGAGGTACTCTCTCTTGAGGGAGGTACTCTCTTGAGGGAGGTACTCTCTTGAGGGAGGTACTCTCTTGAGGGAGGTACTCTCATGACGGAGGTAGTCTCTACGAAGGAAGAGTACCCTATTGAGACACAGTACTCTACTGAGACACAGTACTCTATTGAGACACAGTACTCTACTGAGACACAGTACTCTACTGAGACACAATACTCTATTGAGACACAGTACTCTACTGAGACACAGTACTCTATTGAGACACAGTACTCTACTGAGACACAGTACTGTATTGAGACACAGTACTCTACTGAGACACAGTACTCTACTGAGACACAGTAGTGTATTGAGACACAGTACTCTACTGAGACACAGTAGTGTATTGAGACACAGTACCAGCCGAGTAATGTCTGCTGGCACTGTGCCGAGGAGGGCCACACATTGCTGGCACTCTATGTACTCGTGTGTGACAGGTGAGTGTGTTCGACCAAGCCCTCATTAACGAGGGTCGAGTCCAGTACGTGGAGGTGGGCACTAACGTCACCAACGACCACTTCGTCTTCGACGTAACCAACGGAATCTCCAGCCTCTCTCGCCTCGTCTTCGCTATCCAGGTAAGGGCTCCAAGCACCAGGAGATTCTCAGTTGTATTTGTGGCCAAGATTTGGCCAGCGAAGAGATTATTGTCATTTAAACACCTTATTGATCATTTTGTGTTCCATCTCTAGTGGCAGCTCTTGTTAGTTTGACTGAAACTGATGCTAGGTAATTAGCATGGAGACAGTTATTTTATAATAGTCTACATTAATGTTCATAGATATTCAGAAATATTCTCCATTAAAACAACTTTCGTAGAAGTGAATTTATATTGTTATGACCAAGTATGCGAAAGGGGCCAGCTTCACGAAGCAGTTACGCAACACTTATGAACCTGTTCATCTTTTCTCAATCTTTGGCGGCTTTGTTTACAATTATTAAACAGTTAATGAGCTCCGAAGCACCAGGAGGCTGTTTATAACAATAACAACAGTTGATTGGCAGGTTTTCATGCTTGTAAACTGCTTAATAAATGTAACCAAAGTCGTCAAAGATTGAAGAAAGGAAGGGAATTGTCAGGGCAAAGAACCAAGCCATATAGCACTGGTAACGGATCAGGATAAATATTTGGGATGGGACGGGGGTGGAAGGAATAATGCCCAACCACTTGGACGGTCGGGGATTGAACGCCGACCAGCAAGAAGCGAGACCGTCGTTCTACCGTTCAGCCCAAGTGGTTGGAGAAAGATGTACACGTTCGTAAGTGCTTGCGTAACTGCTTCGTGAATCTGGTCCAGCTGAACTTTATAATGCACCTGTATGAACGCTTTGTTTTTGAGACGCCAATTTTACCTGTATGTAAATGCATGACCTTTTTGATCCAGGTAATCCCCAAGACGATCTACCTGTCGGCGGGGCTGCTGGAGGTGGACGAAGGGTCCCAGACGATCGTGACGGCGTCGGTGGTGACGGTGCTCACGGAGTATTACAGCGACAAAATTGCCCAGTACCTGGTGGCGTCTCAGCCGACGGCCGGCCAGCTGGAGCTCTCTACCGGCCGCGCCTGAGGGTGGAGGCCTTCACTCCGCTCCAGCTGCAGCAGCGCCTTATATCGGTGAGTACTTGTAGCTGGGTCTTGTGTGTGGGGCAGTACCTGTAGCTGGGTCTTGTGTGTGGCAGTACCTGTAGCAGGGTCTTGTGTGGGGCAGTACCTGTAGCAGGGTCTTGTGTGTGGGGGCAGTACCTGTAGCTGGGTCTTGTGTGTGGGGCAGTACCTGTAGCAGGGTCTTGTGTGGGGCAGTACCTGTAGCTGGGTCTTGTGTGGGGCAGTACCTGTAGCAGGGTCTTGTGTGTGGGGGCAGTACCTGTAGCAGGGTCTTGTGTGGGGCAGTACCTGTAGCAGGGTCTTGTGTGGGGCAGTACCTGTAGCAGGTCTTGTGTGTGGGGCAGTACCTGTAGCAGGGTCTTGTGTGGGGCAGTACCTGTAGCAGGGTCATGTGTGGGGCAGTACCTGTAGCAGGGTCTTGTGTGGGGCAGTACCTGTAGCAGGGTCTTGTGTGGGGCAGTACCTGTAGCAGGGTCTTGTGTGGGGCAGTACCTGTACCAGGGTCTTGTGTGTGGCAGTACCTGTAGCTGGGTCTTGTGTGGGGCAGTACCTGTAGCTGGGTCTTGTGTGTGGGGCAGTACCTGTAGCTGGGTCTTGTGTGTGGGGGCAGTACCTGTAGCAGGGTCTTGTGTGTGGGGCAGTACCTGTACCAGGGTCTTGTGTGTGGGGCAGTACCTGTAGCTGGGTCTTGTGTGTGGGGGCAGTACCTGTACCAGGGTCTTGTGTGGGGCAGTACCTGTAGCAGGGTCTTGTGTGGGGCAGTACCTGTAGCAGGGTCTTGTGTGGGGCAGTACCTGTACCAGGGTCTTGTGTGTGGGGCAGTACCTGTAGCAGGGTCTTGTGTGGGGCAGTACCTGTAGCAGGGTCTTGTGTGGGGCAGTACCTGTACCAGGGTCTTGTGTGTGGCAGTACCTGTAGCTGGGTCTTGTGTGGGGCAGTACCTGTAGCAGGGTCTTGTGTGGGGGCAGTACCTGTAGCTGGGTCTTGTGTGGGGCAGTACCTGTAGCTGGGTCGAGTGTGGGGCAGTACCTGTAGCAGGGTCTTGTGTGTGGGCAGTACCTGTAGCTGGGTCGAGTGTGGGGCAGTACCTGTAGCAGGGTCTTGTGTGTGGGGCAGTACCTGTAGCAGGGTCTTGTGTGGGGCAGTACCTGTAGCAGGGTCTTGTGTGGGGCAGTACCTGTAGCAGGGTCTTGTGTGGGGGGAGTACCTGCAGGAAGCACTTGTGTGGGGAAGTACCTGTAGCAGGAATGTGTGTGTGGGGAAGTACCTGTAGCAGGAATGTGTGTGGGGAAGTACCTGTAGCAGGAATGTGTGTGTGGGGAAGTACCTGTAGCAGGAATGTGTGTGGGGAAGTACCTGTAACAGGAACGTGTGTGTGTGTGACAGTACCCGTAGCAAGGATGTGTGTGTGGAAGTACCTGTAGCAAGGATGTGTGTGTGGAAGTACCTGTAGCAAGGATGTGTGTGTGGAAGTCCCTTAATATGGAGGGTATTAACTATAGCAGAGAAGTAGAGGAACATATTGAGAATGACAAGCCAGCTCTACACAACCACGAAAGGTGGAAATCATAATACAATTATCTAGTGGACAGACCTGTCATTAGAAATAACAGTAACGTGGAATGATAGTTTGATGAAAGGTT
>WNGS01166226.1:20112935-20125774 GCA_020271785.1 Procambarus virginalis | reverse complement strand
TCTCCCTCTCTCATCTCTCTCTCCTTTCTCCCGCCACTCCTCTCTCTCATCTGCTCATCTCTCTCTCTCCTCTCTCCTCTCTCTCCCCTCTCTCTCTCTCCTCTTCCTCATCTTCCTTCTCCTCTTCATCTCTCTCTCTCCTGCTCTCCTCTCTCTCTCTCCTCTTCCTCCCTTCTCTTCCTCTTTCTTCACATACTCTCTACTACATACAAAATATACACCTCAGTTGTTGTGGGCTTGAATACAGGTACAATTAATTAAACACCTTTCTCAATATATTTACACATGTTTAGAAAACTGGTTCACACAAGTTCTTTCAAGTAGATTACCATTGCTAAATGGAAAGGTAAAACTAATTACAACAAGACTCAGTTCGGTTTGTGGTTAAGCTGAGGTTTCCCTGAGCAAAAACTGAAATGATGCATTCATTATCAAGTTATACATATCTAAATAAAGTTTTCATTTAACTGAAACACTATTAGTAGTAGTAAGTTATTTTTTTTAAATCATTGTTGGTTTGTTGTTGTGGTGTGACAGACTAGTTAGAGGCCGCTGTATATTTTATTCTATCTACCATGTTTAGCCTCTCTATCGTCCCTACCTCATCCCCACACCTCCCTTCCCACACCTCCCCTCCCCACACCCTCCCTTCCCACACCTCCTTCCCACACCTCCTCCTTCCCACACCTCCCTTCCAAACCCTCACACCACCCAATCCCTTCTCACACCTACCTTCACAACCTTCCCACATCCTCCCACCTCCTCTCACACCCTCCTTCCCACACCTCCCTTCTCACACCTCCCTTCCCACACCTCCCTTCTCACACCTCCCTTCCCACACCTCCCTTCTCACACCTCCCTTCTCACACCTCCCTTCTCACACCTCCCTTCTCACACCTCCCTTCCCACACCTCCCTTCTCATACCTCCCTTTCACACCTCCTTCTCACACCTCCTTCTCACACCTCCCTTCTCACACCTCCCTTCCCATACCCCCTTATCACCACCTCCCTTCCAACACCTCCCTTCTCACACCTCCCTTCTCACACCTCCCTTCTCACACCTCCCTTCTCACCACCTCCCTCTCACACCTCCCTTCCCACACCTCCTTCTCACACCTCCCTTCCCACACCTCCCTTCTCACACCTCCCTTCTCACACCTCCCTTCTCACACCTCCCTTCTCACACCTCCCTTCCCACACCTCCCTTCCCA
Organism: Procambarus virginalis; assembly: GCA_020271785.1. Lineage (NCBI taxonomy): Eukaryota > Metazoa > Arthropoda > Malacostraca > Decapoda > Cambaridae > Procambarus > Procambarus virginalis. The sequence goes on along the minus strand of WNGS01166226.1, from coordinate 20,124,562 downwards.
TACCTCCCTTCTCACACCTCCCTTCCCACACCTCCCTTCTCACACCTCCCTTCTCACACCTCCCTGACTCATTGTTCTCACTCCCACAGCCACTACCCCCCCCCCCTTTTCTTCCAAGTCCCCCCTTTTCTCCCTGCTTCTAAACCTCTCGACCTTCCCCACTCACTAGCACGTATATTCTAAAATATATCAATTAGTTTAAAGCTGCCTAATCTTCTCTTCACGTGCTATACAAAACTATATCAATAGGCTTAATACTCCCAAGATACTTCAACGATACATATACAATGTAATTAATTAAATGTATTACTTATATATTGCTTACAGTAAGACATGTTAATTTTTGTTCTTCAGAATAACAGTTCTTAACCTGAAGGAGCGCGATGGAAGCTACCTGGAGAACTCCAAGTCGTCAGGTATTCCTATTCACTCCTTCACCCAGGAGCAGCTCAACCAGGGAGTCATATCATACGTCCACCGAGGAGAACCCAATACCAAGATCGTCCTCAAAGTCTCAGACGGCATCGAGACTGGAGAACCAACCATATTGAGAGTGGCAGCCTTCGACCTGCAAGTGTATCTCGTCAACAACACGGGGTTGAGTCTCACCCACGGCAGCTGGGCCATGATCACCCCCATGAACCTCTCCTACACCACTAACACTCCAGAACAAGACCTAGAGATTCACTTTGACATAACGGGTTTACCTCGTTTCGGCGCCGTCCAAAGACTGCGCAGCAGCGATCGCTGGCAGAGCGTGAACCAGTTCAGCAGTCGACAGCTGGAGAAGGACAAGATAAGGTACAAACACACCTCTAAGGAACCCAGTGAAGATGAGTTCAGGTTTAAGATATCTGCTGGTCAACATATGTTCCCAACAGAGTATACCTTCGGAATTTCGTTTGTGTCTGTTACAGTTGATGTTATCAGGAATGCTGAGCTGCTCATCGACAGAATCCAGGAGAGTTTTATCTCTGAAGGTTTTCTCCAGAGTGAGACAAAACCAGATGCTACTCCAGGCAAAGATATCATGTATAAGATTGTAATTCCTCCATTATATGGCGCTATCTTCTTAAGCTCCGGAGACTTGACCCAACATAAACAACTGGAAAAAGGTTCCACTTTTAGTCAGGAAGACATTTCCAAAGGCAGAATCAAATACAAACTACACCGTAAGAGCTACTCAACTCTTCGTGATTCCTTTCAATTTCAAGTTTCCAGTAATGGTCGCACCAGTGAGGTCCACACCTTCAATATAAGACACAACCCACCTCCTGTGGACGCTAACATCGTTGTCGAACGCCTGGACGTTCAGGAGGGCTCCAGGGAGAAAATTACAGACAAATATTTGAATATAGAAGTCCGAGGAATAAGTAATATTGTTTTCAATGTCACTTCGTCCCCTAAGCATGGCTCAATCAACATAATCGATGAGTCAATGATTCTTCCAGACAGAATAAATACAACATTCTTTACTTTACATGAGATCAAATCTGGCTCTGTATTTTATCAACACGATGATTCAGAAACAACTAAAGATCGTTTTCTGTTCGTGGCTTTGGCTGAGGATCCAGATGTGGATTTTCAATATGTGGGAATTATGCACTTTCGAATCATCATGATCAATGATAATCATCCAATCAGGATCATGGAGAAGGTTCTTAATGTTGTCACACAAAGTGAAAGAGTTGTGACTTCCAATGACTTGTTGTATATTGACCCAGACTTAGATACTCCTTCAACACAGATCCAGTACACCAGACGGAAAATCCCTAATGGTGAATTTTTCCATGTAGAGGACAGATCCGAACCTGTATATTTGTTTACACAGGAAGATATCGACCGACGTCGCATTGTGTTTCGCCATGATGGGCCTTCTTACGGCAAGGCTGTAATCTCCGTTACGGACGGAGATCTCTCCTCTACGGGCATCTTGGAGATCGTGGCATCTGAACCCTTTATCGAGATCGTCAATAACAGTGGGATCATTGTCCCACGAGGCCAGGAGGCCGTCGTCTCCAACTACAACTTGAGCGTGGAGACCAATATGAACGCGTGGGGGTCAGCTATTGTCTTCCACGTCACCACACCGCCGCGATATGGTCGCCTGGTGATGCATGGACAGTCCGCTATCAAGCATCAGTTTACAGAGGCAGACCTTCAAACCGGAAATCTCAAGTATATTAACAAAGGAGAACCCAGTTTTAGGGATGAATTTCGCTTCCAAGCGAGAATCGGCGATACAACCACTGACGGCATCTTCGAGATTAAGGTAAGGATATTTTGTTTTTTAAGTCATTTTTAAAAGCAATTTACTTTGACGATCATATCCATGTCTTAAAAACGATTTTGGTTTGCAAGTTTTATGTTTAGAGAATTACATTCTGTTTCAAATACTTGAAAATCGTAATTTAGCAGGAAATGATGCAAATTAGAATTCCATGAAACATTCAGCATTTATTATGAAGTTGACAGGACAAACGTTTTGAATGTTGCTACAAAAGACACTTATTATCGTTTATTGGAGAATATAATAATGTAATTGAATCTTGGAAGGCTAAACATGTTTGAGAGATTTTGACCCCTCCGGGAGGATTGAACACCATGAATGAGATGGATGAACCACTTTGAGGATGTTAAATACCATTGCTGAGATAAATTAATTGCTGTGGTATGGCTGAACATCATGACTGAGGAAAATAGACTGTTCTTGGAGGGTTAAATACCATAGGTGGATAAAACAAGTCTATGTGGCAGGATTGAACTCCATATGTCAGAGAAGTGAACCTGTTTGGGAGCTTTTAACACCCTGGCTGAGAGACGTAACCAGCTTTGAGATGCAGCTCTATTTCTAGAAGTGAACCACTTTGGAAGGGGTTGAATTCTCTTGTTTAGAGAAGTAAACTTCTCTGAAAGGTTTGAGCTGCTTTTGGAGATAGAGCACTTTGACTGAGACAAGTGAACCACACTCAGAGAGCACAACCCCATGACTGAGACAAGTGAACCACTCTGAGTGGGAAGGCAAGATATAATTCAATTACCAAATTAGTACAAGCGCTCTAAACCTAATGAGTAAAGCGAGAGGAGAGCTGTCGTGTAGCATCATTGATTTAGATTTTAGATTTAGATTTAGATTTTTTATTCAGGTAAACGTACATACATTGAGTTACATACATAATGTTAGATTTAAAGATAGTACATTAAATACCTAAAACCACTAGTACGCATAGAGTTTCGGTCTAACGCGATTGTGTTTGATTTTCTTGTCTGTTTGAAGGAGCTATTTACTCCATACAAACATGTTCACATCTCAACTCTAGATGAAGCATAGAGTAAATATTTTAGACACAAATAATATATAATGCTCCCACAAGTGTTGTTATGCAACACTGAGCAACAATCTGCTAGAATGATGGAGCTATCTGCTAGACTAATAGAGCTATCTGCTAGACTGATAGAGCTATCTGCTAGACTGATAGAGCTATCTGCTAGACTGATAGAGCAATCTGCTAGACTGATAGAGCTATCTGCTAGAATGATAGAGCTATCTGCTAGACTGATAGAGGTATCTGCTAGACTGATAGAGCTATCTGCTAGAATGATAGAGCTATCTGCTAGAATGATGGAGCTGTCTGCTAGAATGATAGACCTATCGGCTAGAATGATAGAGCTATCTGCTAGAATGATGGAGATATCTGCTAGAATGATGGAGCTATCTGCTAGCATGATGGAGATATCTGCTAGAATGATGGAGCTATCTGCTAGAATGATGGAGCTATCTGCTAGAATGATGGAGCTATCTGCTAGAATGATGGAGCTATCTGCTAGAATGGAGCTATCTGCTAGAATGATGGAGCTATCTGCTAGAATGATGGAGCTATCTGCTAGAATGATGGAGCTATCTGCTAGAATGATGGAGATATCTGCTAGAATGATGGAGCTATCTGCTAGAATGATGGAGCTATCTGCTAGAATGATGGAGATATCTGCTAGAATGATGGAATCTGCTAGAATGATGGAGATATCTGCTAGAATGATGGAGCTATCTGCTAGAATGATGGAGCTATCTGCTAGAATGATGGAGCTATCTGCTAGAATGATGGAGATATCTGCTAGAATGATGGAGATATCTGCTAGAATGATGGAGATATCTGCTAGAATGATGGAGATATCTGCTAGAATGATGGATATATCTGCAAGCTATCTAACAAATACTCAGTTGTTACAGTCCCCCTGGTGTATGGGTCAGTGTCACGCCCCTGGTGTATGGCTCAGTGTCAAGCCCCTGGTGTATGGCTCAGTGTCACGCCCCTGGTGTATGGCTCAGTGTCACGCCCCTGTTGTATGGCTCAGTATCACGCCCCTGGTGTATGGCTCAGTGTCACCCCCCTGGTGTATGGCTCAGTGTCACGCCCCTGGTGTATGGCTCAGTGTCACCCCCTGGTGTATGGCTCAGTGTCACGCCCCTGGTGTATGGCTCAGTGTCACGCCCCTGGTGTATGGCTCAGTGTCACGCCCCTGGTGTATGGCTCAGTGTCAAGCCCCTGGTGTATGGCTCAGTGTCACCCCCCTGGTGTATGGCTCAGTGTCACGCCCCTGGTGTATGGCTCAGTATCACGCCCCTGGTGTATGGCTCAGTGTCACGCCCCTGGTGTATGGCTCAGTGTCACGCCCCTGGTGTATGGCTCAGTGTCACGCCCCTGGTGTATGGGTCAGTGTCACGCCCCTGGTGTATGGCTCAGTGTCATGCCCCTGGTGTATGGGTCAGTGTCACGCCCCTGGTGTATGGCTCAGTGTCACGCCCCTGGTGTATGGCTCAGTGTCACGCCCCTGGTGTATGGCTCAGTGCCACGCCCCTGGTGTATGGGTCAGTGTCACGCCCCTGGTGTATGGGTCAGTGCCACGCCCCTGGTGTATGGCTCAGTGTCACGCCCCTGGTGTATGGCTCAGTGTCACGCCCCTGGTGTATGGGTCAGTGCCACGCCCCTGGTGTATGGCTCAGTGTCACGCCCCTGGTGTATGGGTCAGTGTCACGCCCCTTGTGTATGGGTCAGTGTCACGCCCCTGGTGTATGGGTCAGTGTCACGCCCCTGGTGTATGGCTCAGTGTCACGCCCCTGGTGTATGGCTCAGTGTCACGCCCCTGGTGTATGGCTCAGTGTCACGCCCCTGGTGTATGGCTCAGTGTTACGCCCCTGGTGTATGGCTCAGTGTCACGCCCCTGGTGTATGGCTCAGTGTCACGCCCCTGGTGTATGGCTCAGTGTCACGCCCCTGGTGTATGGCTCAGTGTTACGCCCCTGGTGTATGGCTCAGTGTCACGCCCCTGGTGTATGGCTCAGTGTCACGCCCCTGGTGTATGGCTCAGTGTCACGCCCCTGGTGTATGGCTCAGTGTCACGCCCCTGGTGTATGGCTCAGTGTCACGCCCCTGGTGTATGGCTCAGTGTCACGCCCCTGATGTATGGCTCAGTGTCACGCCCCTGGTGTATGGCTCAGTGTCACCCCCCTGGTGTATGGCTCAGTGTCACGCCCCTGGTGTATGGCTCAGTGTCACGCCCCTGATGTATGGCTCAGTGTCACGCCCCTGGTGTATGGCTCAGTGTCACGCCCCTGGTGTATGGCTCAGTGTCACGCCCCTGGTGTATGGCTCAGTGTCACGCCCCTGATGTATGGCTCAGTGTCACGCCCCTGATGTATGGCTCAGTGTCACGCCCCTGGTGTATGGCTCAGTGTCACGCCCCTGGTGTATGGCTCAGTGTCACGCCCCTGATGTATGGCTCAGTGTCACGCCCCTGGTGTATGGCTCAGTGTCACGCCCCTGATGTATGGCTCAGTGTCACGCCCTGGTGTATGGCTCAGTGTCACGCCCCTGGTGTATGGGTCAGTGTCACGCCCCTGGTGTATGGCTCAGTGTCACGCCCCTGGTGTATGGCTCAGTGTTACGCCCCTGGTGTATGGCTCAGTGTCACGCCCCTGGTGTATGGCTCAGTGTTACGCCCCTGGTGTATGGCTCAGTGTCACGCCCCTGGTGTATGGCTAAAGATTACAACACATCTTCTTGTTAATCACTAATATATATACCGTGTGTTGTCCTTCTCAGTGCCTAGCTTCTCACCTTCCTATCTTGAAGTTATCTTGAGATGATTTCAGGGCTTTAGTGTCCCCGCGGCCCGGTCCTCGACCAGGCCTCCACCCCCAGGAAGCAGCCCGTGACAGCTGACTAACACCCAGGTGCCTATTTTACTGCTAGGTAACAGGAGCATCAGGGTGAAAGAAACTCTGCCCATTGTTTCTCGCCGGCGCCCGGGATCGAACCCGGGACCACAGAATCACAAGTCCAGCGTGATGTCCGCTCGGCCGGCGGGCTGCCGAACGGACTGAGTGATGACGGCATCACTCAGTCCGTCACATTGTGTCCTCCGCTGCTCTGTCTCATCGTTACCGGTCTGCCGCTCCCTCCTATATATCTCAACCACTTGGGGTGGACGGTAGAGCGACGGTCTCGCTTCATGCAGGGTCGGCTTTCAATCCCCCGACCGTCCACAAGTGTTTAGGCACTATTCCTTTCCCCCGTCCCACCCTGAAATCCTTATCCTGACCCCTTCCGAATGCTATATAGTCGGTGGCGCTTTCCCCTCGTAATTATCTTTCCCTCCTTTATATCTTTAATTTTCCATTATTTCTTTGCATTTTTTATATTCTCTTATCACTCTTTTTCTGCCGTGGCCGCGTGGTTTGTGGTGGTGCAGGTGTACCCTGAGAGCTACTGGGAGCCGCTGGTGGTGCTCAACAACGCCACGGTGAAGGTGGAGGAGGGCTCCAGGGTGACCATTGACCAGGCCGCCCTCAAGATCATGCACCCAAACATAGCGCCCTCAGATATCACTTATGTCATCGTCCAGCGTCCTCAGAACGGTACTTGGAGGTCGACTTCGGCCAGACCACCACATCAGAGTACGAGGATGATGCCAGTCTCCTCAGACCTGAAGTAAGTTTCTTTCTAGTTCAGTTTACATAAGAGCGAATAGATATGTTTTACAGGAAAAAAAAATCCTGGCTGATCCTTCTTGTTTGAAGCAGGCAGTTTAGCCTCTAAGTAATCAACTATTTGCGACCAATCATCATTTGTTTTCGCTTTTCACTCTTGTCAGCATACCACTCACAGTATGACATGACATTGTCAGCATACCATTCACAGTATGACATGACATTGTCAGCATACCATTCAGTATGACATGACATTGTCAGCATACCACTCACAGTATGACATGACATTGTCAGCATACCACTCACAGTATGAATGACATTGTCAGCATACCATTCACAGTATGACATGACATTGTCAGCATACACTCACAGTATGACATGACATTGTCAGCATACCACTCACAGTATGACATGACATTGTCAGCATACCATTCACAGTATGACATGACATTGTCAGCATACCATTCACAGTATGACATGACATTGTCAGCATACCATTCACAGTATGACATGACATTGTCAGCATACCACTCACAGTATGACATGACATTGTCAGCATACCACTCACAGTATGACATGACATTGTAACGTTATAATACCACATGTACTTACCTAGTTCTATTTACCTAGTTGTGCTTGCGGGGGTTGAGCTCTGGCTCTTTGGTCCCGCCTCTCAACTGTCAATCAATTGGTGTACAGGTTCCTGAGCCTACTAGGCTCTATCATATCTATATTTGATTTGAAACTATGTATGGAGTCAGCCTCCACCACATAACTGCCTAATACATTCCATTTGTTAACTACTCTGACACTGAAAAAAATTCTTTGTAATGTCTCTGTGGCTCATTTGGTTACTAAGTTTCCACCTGTGTCCCCTTGTTCGTGTCCCACCCGTGCCAAAGAGTTTGTCTTTCTCCACCCGGTCAATTTCCCCTGAGAATTTTGTAGGTGGTTATCATGTCTCCCCTTACTATTCTGTCTTCCAGGGATGTGAGGTTCAGCTCTCTTAGCCGTTTCTCGTAGCTCATACCTCTCAGTTCCGGGACCAGTCTGGTGGCATACCTCTGAATCTTCTTAACTTTGTCTTGTGTTTAACTAGGTATGAACTCCAGGCTGGAGCTGCATTCTCCAGGATTGGTCTTACATAAGTGGTAGACAGGGTCCTGAACTATTCCTTACACAAGTTTTTAAAGGCAGCTCTTATGTTAGCCAGTCTAGCATATGCCGCTGATGATATCCTTTTGATGTGGGTTTCTGGGGACAGGTTCAGTGTGATATCAACCCCAAAATCTTTCTCTCTATTTGACTCTTGCAGTATATCACCTCCCAGATGGTACATTGAGTTCAGCCTCCTGCTCCCTTCGCCTAATTTCATTTCTTTACACTTTCCTGAGTTGAACTTTAGTAGCCATTCCACCAGTTTGTCCAGGTCGTCCTGTAGTCTCTGGCTATATTCATCTGTCTTAATTCTTCTCAAAAGTTTTGCATCATTAGCAAACATTGAGAGGAATGAGTCTATACCCTCTGGAAGGTGGTTTAAATATATTAGAAACAGTATTGGTCCAAATACAGAGCCCTGTGGAACCTCCCTAATGACATCTCGCCACTCTGATGTCTCCCCCCTCACAGTTACTTGCTGTTTCCTGTTGCTTAGATACTCCTTTTCCACTGGAGCACCTTACCGTGTACTCCTGCCTGCTACTCCAACTTTTGTAACAGCCTTTTGTGAGCTACTGTCAAAGGCCCTCTGACAGTCCAAGAAAATGCAGGCTGCCCACCGTTCTCTTTCTTGCCTAATTTGTGTTGCTTGGTCATAGATTTCTATTTACCCTCTGAGGCACGATATGCCATCTCTGAACCCATGTTGGTTGTGTGTTACAAAGCTATTTCCCTCCAGATGCTCTGCGAGCCTTTTTCTCACAATCCTCTCCATCACCTTGCATGGTATACAAGTTAGGGAAACTGGCCTGTAGTTCAGCGCCTCTCGCCTGTCACCCTTTTTGTATATTGTTGCTCCATGTCTCTCCACGGTTGATTTTGTTTATCCAATGAACTACTGGAATTCACTGCTTATACTGATGCCTTCCTTGGTGTTGTTCATACGGGAATATGACACTTCCATCTATTGACTCTTGCATTGTCTTACATGTTTTGCGTCACATTAGGCAGCGTTTAAGCTCAGCCACATTTTCCTTTTCCTCAGCTTATATGTTGAAACTAGTTTTCCACTGAAACAAGATGGCCAGGATCCATAGTGTATTAATTATTAGGATTGTGTAATATCTGTGTCGTGTATATATATATATACACGACACATATTATATATACATGTACATATATACACGTACACTTGCCCCCACGAAGGATGTAACCTTCAATCTAAGTACATAGGTATGACGTCGACCAAGCTGACGAGGCGTTTGACATGCCATCTTCAATCCGGTGCCTCTAGGAATCACATGAGACAAGCCCATGACATCACCCTAACAAGAGAAATGTTAAACAAAAATACCTGTATAATAGACAAAACCCAAGACGTAAGAAGATTACAAATTCTTGAAGCAATCCACATAAGAATAGAACAACCTACCATGAACACCCAAATCATGGAACTATTACCCTACCCACCATGAGAGTAAGGACAAGACCAGAACATAACGATGCCAACACAGAAGACACTGTTCAACATAACAGGCCAATTGCACCTGATTAATCTTTGTATGTGCTTCGTCCCCATTTATCCCTATGTATCCCCATTGTCTTTCCCTATATAATATATATATATATATATATATATATATATATATAATATATATATATATATATATATATATATATATATGTGTTGCAATACCTGTGTACAATTATATCTAACGTTCAGTTATGCTGCTTTAAAGCTGAGCACAAAAGCCAAAGATTAATCCTCCATGTGGCACAGATCCCGTGTATGAGGTTTCGTTCAAAATATAGAGATATGAAATTATTTTATTAAAGAGAAGTCGTCTGTGCCTAAATACTAAAAGAGAGAACCAAGAAATTTTGAGTGATAATAATAATTGAGATTACAGCAACAGCAACAATTTCCCTAAGAACTTAAATACCAGGCGTAGCAACAAAGTAACAAGAGCAACAACAACAGTAATACAATCATTTACAAAATAATAATACAAAAAAAATCGATAAGTTATTTATGAAAGTAATCCAATCAGGTTGGTAGGCTTCTAGATGTTACCACTGCTAGGCTTAGGCTCGGCCACAAGTACCTTTGCGAGTTTGTAACGTCTGCTGATGTATGGTTGACTAATTGTAAACTCCGTCAGCAGAACTGTTCGCATACTTTGCCTCATTATATAATGGAATGTGAAGCCCCAAGTCAGAAAGACTTATGTAGCGCCCTTATCTATCTTGAGATGATTTCGGGGCTTTAGTCTCCCCGCGGCCCGGTCCTCGATCAGGCCTCCACCCCCAGGAAGCAGCCCGTGGACAGCTAACTAACTCCCAGGTACCTATTTTACTGCTAGATAACAGGGGCATAGGTGAAAGAAACTCTGCCCATTGTTCTCGCGGCCGCCCGGGATCGAACCCGGGACCACAGGATCACAACATCCAGCGTGCTGTCCGCTCGGCCGACCGGCTCCCTGTCCGCCCTATGTGGTAAACATACTCAAAAGCTCCTAGGTAAGATATCTGTGAAAGATACCTGAGACTAGCCCTTCTAGCTGACTATTTGAGTGCCATCCCCCAACTAACGAGTGGCACTCCTTAGTGCCACACCTAAAGGGTGGCACTCAACTCGACTCTGAAAACAAAGGGAAGAGAACTATCAGGAGAAAACGCCAACCATTACGATTATAGCACTGGGAAGGGGGTCAGGATAAGGATTTGGGATGGGACTGGGGGAAAGGAAGATGGCCAACACTTGGACTTCGGGGATTGAACGCTGACTTGCACGACGCGAGACCGTCGCTCTACCGTCCAGCCCAAGAGTAGAATACTATAAAAATAAGAATAGAAGGGCACCAATCCTTACCATCCGGCCCCAGGCTGACACTCACCTCAGCGTTCCAGAGGTCGTGAAGAACGCCGCCCCTTACTCCTCGCCTCACTCAAGATGAGCCACTATAACTCTACTAGCAGACAATTTACTGTATACAACAGGCAGACGTTTATGCTACACACACGTTATGGGAGACACGCTTCTATATGTCATTAGTAAGACTGTTTATGCATGCACATCAAGGCTCGCACGTCAGTTATATATCACAGTTAATAACAGAGCTAAATCCTTGCACTTTTCAGTATAAGTACACTGAGAGAGTACTCTCTTGAGGGAGGTACTCTCTTGAGGGAGGTACTCTCTCTTGAGGGAGGTACTCTCTTGAGGAGGTACTCTCTTGAGGGAGGTACTCTCTTGAGGGAGGTACTCTCTCTTGAGGGGGGGAGGTACTCTCTCTTGAGAGAAGGTACTCTCTCTTGAGGGAGGTACTCTCTTGAGGAGGTACTCTCTTGGGGAGGTACTCTCTTGAGGGAGGTAATCTCTTGAGGGAGGTACTCCTTGAGGGAGGTACTCTCTTGAGAGAGGTACTCTCTCTTGAGGAGGTACTCTCTTGAGGGAGGTACTCTCTCTTGAGGGAGGTACT
>WNGS01166226.1:20087127-20109825 GCA_020271785.1 Procambarus virginalis | reverse complement strand
GGTTTATATAGTTCAGCCCGTCCTCTCGAGCGCTCACAACGTCAATAAACAGATGTACTAAATTGCCTGAAACTAACTGAACCAAGGACCTTCAAATAGAAAACGGGACACCGGCAATTTTGCGAGCCGATGTCATTTTTAGTACACCAGTTTTTGGCCTTAGGGGATTAATACGTCAAAATGCGATATTGTACTCGCCTAGTTTGCTGCGCGGGGGTTGAGCTCTGGCTCATTGGTCCCGCCTCTTGTGTTCGAGAGACAAGTTGTATGATAGACGGTGTCTGAGCACCATTGGGAAATGATGCCATGCTATTCACTTTCAAATTTCTACTTAGGCAATAAATCCATTAACACCGAGATTTATGCCCTAAAACTTAGGGCATAAATAACATGAACATCAAGATAATTGCCCAAAAATTAGGGCATAACTAACATTAACATCAAGATTATTGCCCTAACACTTAGGGCATAAATAACATTGACAGGAGACATTGCATCATTGTTGATCAAATTGCACCCACTTGTTATCAACAAATCCCTTTACAGAGGATAATTGATCTGGGTAAGGTGGGGAAAATGGCGAGACGCCATCTTGAAAACTCTACAGTATTCGCACTTGTACTTGAAAATAAAGTGATAGAGTTTTTCAACATTTAAATTTGCATATTAACATAAAAGTCTGTTCTGTAGAATGTTACTTATTTAACAAGCCATGCACATGTCCTGATCAAATACCTGCTTGATGGGTTTTCGGAGTTCTTCGATTCCCCAAGCCCCCCATCCCTCCTGTCTGGCCCGTGTTGCCGTGAGGGGGCTTGGTGGGCGGCTGCCGGAGTGTGATGCTCCATGGGACAGTCCCTGACCTTTTGTGTCCTTATGCTCCTGTGCTGTCTTCACGAATTCTGCTGGACGACTTTTCCTTTTCCTTATGTTTCGTTTTTCTCCTCCCCCCCCCCCTCTTCTCCGTTCTAATTGGCATTTCCGCCGATCTTTGCCTGTTTAGATTATTCTCTCGGCCTTCTTTTGTTTTGATGCCGGGTGTTGAGGAGGCATACTCTTGCACCCGTAGAACTGTAGTACCCAACGTCGAGAGCGGGGGGACCTTTTATTGTCAATCCTCCTTTCATCATTGAACCCGATCTCCACGGACTGACGGTTCTTAAGGTGGCGTTTGTGGGGCGTATACTCATGATGCACGCCTAGGGGGCCCGGCAAGATTGACATCATGTCTCTTGTGGGTGTCGGCCTCTAATTGTGGCTCCGTGGTGGGTGTCGGGGCACATTCGTGAATGAAAAGTCTGACCTCTCGTTTTATGTCTCATTCTGTTCCTCTTATACCTTCTCGGGCTCGTAGGGTAGACCAAGCCCCCGAGTCAGACCGTGTTGGAAGACCAGGCTCGTTTAGCCCGCTGCATTGGGCCCCGACCTTGCTCCTCCTTTGACCCTCCTGACTATCCCCCTCTCCTCTGCGGTTGGGTCGAGCCACAGCCCCCAGTGGTGACCACCTCGTCCCCTGGCACGGCTCACTCTCATTGTGACTACTGCGCCTTTAACCCCTCTCTCTCTGGGGGGTTCTCAACGCCGTCCACGCCAAGGCTGCACTCGCTCGATCCCTTCTTGTTCTGATGCGCGTACCAGGCCTTGTTTGGTCCCGCTTCGTGGGCCAAACACTTTGATCTCCTCCCTCTGGATTCTACACCTGATGATTTCTCCCTCCATAGGCACTTGTAGATTCAGTTGATGCCTCTGTTACTATCAACCCCACCGTCTCAGTACACGTGTCAATGCTGCTCCTTCTTAGGATGCAGCCGCCCGCTTGGCCGCCTTATCCTGCCTTTGCGAGACCCCTGTTAGGATCTCCAAGAACGCTCAGTTGAATGCCAGTGTTGGCACTTTTCTCCTCCCTCCCATGTTTCAATCGGTGTTAGGAATCTACACTGCCATGAAGATATCGGCATATCCTCGAAGCCCTGGGCCATTCTGTCCTCCAGGTAGACACGTTTACTCGTCCCCTCGTGGTCGTCGCCGTCAGCCCCTTTGGTGGGAAGATTACCTTTGGTGGTAGGACCCTTCCGCCCTCTGTCATTCTTGCTTGCTGGTACATTCTTGAATGAACTCCTGTACTCTGTCCAGGAGTACATTCCCTTTCCTCGGCTCTGTAATAAGTACTGGAGGTTTGGGCATGATGCCCTCTGGTGCTCCAGTACTGTCTCTCTCTCTGTCCCTTGTGTGGGGACGAAGGTCACTCTAAGTCGAGTGCATTTCCGGGCTCTGTGCCTCAATTGCGGTTAGGCCCACCCTACCTTCTCCACGCGTGTGTATATTACAAACTTGAGGCAGGCGTCCTCACCTTGAAGCACCGGGAATGTTTGTCTTCGCCGTCTCCCCCCTTTCGCTGGCGTCTTATGCTCGTGTGTTGCGCTCTTCCTCTCCTCATCCTTCCCACCTTCCTCAGTCTCACAATCGTTTCCAGGCCTTAGACCCAGACACGCCCACCGCCTCCTCCACTGCTCCTTTAAGTTCTGTCCCGAAGGGTCCCCCTCATGGTTTCTTGTCTGGGGGGTTACATGCTAAAAGATTAATATATCCCTAGCATTATTCTGGCGCTGGTTCTTCGCCAGAGTAATAATAATATGATGTAAATTTAATTGGTTTATATAATAATCATTGGAGGTAAATGAACCTCAATATACTACAGTAATATGAAATAGTATATGACACAAAAGGAGTTAGTAGATATGTTCTCAACAGGAGATCATCAATGTAACAAAATGGTTTTTCTCTACAACAATAGTTAACAGCTTAGCTTTAAAAATAAGAGATGTGAAATCGGTGGCCACACCCACTGACGAGTGTTGCACGTGAGGGTGGGTAGCCTAACTCCTTGCGTGATGTGAAGGTGGGTAGCCTAACTCCTTGATGATGTGAAGGTGGGTAGCCTAACTCCTTGCGTGAGTAAAGGTGGGTAGCCTAACTCCTTGCGTGATGTGAAGGTGGGTAGCCTAACTCCTTGCGTGATGTGAAGGTGGGTAGCCTAACTCTTGCGTGACGTGAAGGTGGGTAGCCTAACTCCTTGCGTGACGTGAAGGTGGGTAGCCTAACTCCTTGCGTGACGTGAAGGTGGGTAGCCTAACTCCTTGCGTGACGTGAAGGTGGGTAGCCTAACTCCTTGCGTGACGTGAAGGTGGGTAGCCTAACTCCTGCGTGACGTGGACTCGGGAGCTGAAATGCAATTACAATGTAGAAATCTTCTACGTAAGGAAATATGGTTATATCTAATACTGCGGAATTCTTCCACAAGAAAAAAATAATTATATATCTAGCACTGTAGATTTTTCTACAGAAATTAATGAATATAACTTCCTAAATAAATTATGGAATATGGCTAGAGAATAAACGTACAGGATTTTGTTGGTATATTCGCAGCCTAACGAAACTAGCCTAAATGTTAAATGTGATCACAGTATAACAAATAGAGAACCATAATTGCTGGGCCAAGTGTCCGTTGGTCGAGGGAACGACTCCAATCCTCCGTCTGAACTGCTGTTGCTACGACGTCAACTACGGGCTGGAGAGTTAATTAGTTCCAGACACTGTCGTATGTGCCGAAGTAAAGTGGCCACCTTCTCGGGTGTGGGAGCAAAATAATGACACTAAGCAAGATCCTTGCTGCAATGGCGTCTCTAGTACGAGTGGCGTCTCTAGTCACGCTGCTAATATGGTGTGTCGTTCCTTGTGTAGGAGCAGCGTGCTTCTCTGCTGCACTCTGTTATGGCGTACAAGTCTCCTTCCTCCCTAGCTGGGATACGCATGCGCGAACGCTCCGAAGTAATATCAAGCATAAAGTATTTTATTTACTCGTAATTAATAGGGAAGTAAGGATTATGGCAAGTACTATGTCACTATATAAATGTATAAGATGCAATACATTTTGCATAGTGCAAGTCAGCTTATTAAGACTGCGTAAAATGAATGAGAGGAATATTATATAGAATTATTTTACATTGCAATATTTCCACTGTAGTGTTAATTCACCTAAATAAGTGAGTTAGTAAGCAGTAATATGCTATAAATAAAACAACTAAATAAATGATTACCCTTAATAAAGGAAAGTAATTATTTCTTCACATATGCTAAATCAAAAGCAAAAACCACTGCCAGTATTGAACCTATTCATATTAGTGAAGGTTCATATACCGAGGATGACAAAGAAATTAGTGAAATCCTAAAAAAGCATTATGAGGACATGTTTAGCACTCCGATACACAGCATGAAAGTGGAAGATTCGGAAAATTCTTTATGAGTGACATCCAAACACCTGTAAACTGATATCAACACGAGCGTAGCAGATTTTGAAAAAGAAATTGACAATATGCTCATGCACTCAGCCCTGGGTCCAGACTCATGGAATTCAATATTTATAAAGAAATGCAAAGTGCCAGTAGCACAGGCACTCAGTAGCTAATTACTAATCTTACTAATTCGTAGAATTAATCCAATTAATGTTTTCTATTACAACGCAGTATTCTGCCAAATTCTGCCACTCAGGAAGAGCTTGGACATGGGGGAGATACCAGATGCACTGAAAGCAGCAGACATAGCCCCTCTACACAAGGGAGGGAGCAAAGCATTGGCAAAGTATTATAGACCAGTTGCACTAACATCGCACTTTATAAAATTATTTGAGAGAGAGATCAGGAGTCAGGTCACTAGATTCATGGAAACCAATGACCTCCAGAATCCAGGCCAACATGAATTTAGAGCGGGAAGACCATGCCTCTCACAGCTACTTGACCATTATGACAAAATCACTGAGGCATTAGAAGAAAAATAGAATGCAGATATTGTATACACAGACTTTACAAAGGCATTCGACAAATGTGACCATGGAGTGATTGCACACAAAATGAGGTCAATGGGTATTACTGGTAAAGTAGGACGCTGGATACTCAATTTCCTGTCGAACAGAACACAAAGAGTAACAGTCAATCAAGTAAAATCGAGTCCGAGCGCATTTAAAAGCTCTGTACCTCAAGGTACAGTCCTTGCACCACTGCTGTTCCTTATTCTCATATCAGATATAGACAAAAATACAAGTCACAGCTTCGTGTCTTCCTTTGCAGATGATACAAAAATCAGCATGAAAACCATACCTCTGTTGAAGACATTGAAAAACTACAAACAGACATTAACAAAGTTTTTGATTGGGTAGCAGAAAATAACATGATGTTCAACGGTGATAAATTCCAGGTACTCAAATACGGCAAAAATGAGGATCTGAAACATAATACAGGGTACAAAACACAATCGAATCTGCCCGTAGTAGGAAAACAGCATGTCAAGGATTTGGGAATAATGATGTCCGACGACCTAACGTTTAGGGAGCATAACCAAGCAAGTATTGCGTCAGCCAGAAAAAAATGATAGGATGAATTACGAGAACCGTCAAGTTCAGAGATCCCATCACAATGGTTGTACTCTTCAAATCACTTGTGTTGTCCCATCTTGAGTACTGCTCAGTACTCACTTTCCCCTTCAGAGCAGGAGAGATTGCTGAAATAGAGGGAATACAGAGAACAAATACGGCATGCATAAACGAGATAAAGCACCTAAATTATTGGAATCGTCTCAAAGCTCTCCAAATGTACTTACTAGAAAGGAGACGAGAGAGATACTAAATAATATACACATGGAAAATACTGGAGGGACAGGTCCTAAATCTGCACGGTAAAATAACAACGTACTGGAGTGAACGATATGGAAGAAAAGTCAGAATAGAACCAGTGAAGAACAGAGGTGCCATAGGCACAATCAGAGAACACTGTATAAACATCAGAGTTCCACGGTTGTTCAACGTCCTACCAGCGAGCATCAGAAATATTGCAGGAACAACCGTGGACATCTTCAAGAGAAAACTAGATTGTTTTCTTCAAGGAGTGCCGGACCAACTGGGCTGCAATGGGTATGTGGGCCTGCGGGCTGCTCCAAGTGAAAGCCTGTTGGACCAAACTGTCACAAGTCGAGCCTGGCCTCGGGCCGGGCTTGGGGAGTAGAAGAACTCCCAGAACCCATCAAGCAGGTATCAAGCAAGCAGGTAATTAACTGGACTTTGTTTAGATTCAACAAAATGTGGAGATATTTCATGTTTCAACATGTCGGAATGTGCAGTAGGAAGGATTTGGCAGAATACTGCGTTGTAATAGAAAACATTAATTGGATTAATTCTACGAATTAGTAAGAGTAGTAATTATTAGGGATAATACAATGATGAGGTATTATAATACAAAAATTATGTATTATGGTTGGATAATCTCCAACATCTTGATTCGTTTTGATGTTCCCTTCGTCCCCCTACTTTTTCTGTCGCCTCTCCAATGTTCTGCTGCACGTGTCTTAAGTGTAAATGGTACATGGCTTGTTCCTCCCCCCCAAATGTCTCGCTTTCTCTTCCTGATCTTAAACACCTACTGGACTCCTTGCCGGAGCCTGTGCTCCTGCTGGGTTATTTTGATTGTCAACATAACCTCTGGGGTGATGTTCTGACAAACACCCGGGATCACCTTCTCGAACCGTTCATCCTCTCTTCTTCCCTGTCTCTTCTGAATTCTGGTGTGCCCACTCATTTGGACTATTGGACTCGCACCCCTTTCCTGTCTTGATCTGCTTGTCATCTTTTTGCTTGGATTTCATGTGGTGAGTTCTTGATGACCTTGATTTCCTTGATTGTTCTTGATTTCATGTGGTGAGTTCTTGAAACGAAGCCGGTCGGCCGAGTGGACAGCACGCTGGACTTGTGATCCTGTGGTCCCGGGTTCGATCCCAGGCGCCGGCGAGAAACAATGGGCAGAGTTTCTTTCACCCTATGCCCCTGTTACCTAGCAGTAAAATAGGTACCTGGGTGTTAGTCAGCTGTCACGGGCTGCTTCCTGGGGGTGGAGGGCCGCGGGACACTAAAAAAAAAGCCCTGAAATCATCTCAGGAATCATCTCAAGATAACCTCCATGGCAGTGACCATTTCCCCATCCTTGTAACCTTTTTCTCTTTTCCACCCTGCCCTCTCCTTTCCTAGGTGGCAGTTTGCTAAGGCAGACTGGAACCTATTTACCCTCCGTGCTGCTCTCTCTGACCTCTCCCTTCTGCCTCTCCCTCGCACCCTCCTCCTTTTTCATGACACCATCTTCCACGCTGCCCTCCGCTCCTTGCTCTTCCTCTCAGGGACCACGGAAGTGGGTTCCCTGGTGGAATGTGGACTGTGCTCGGGTTGTCCGCTGTAAGCATGCAGCCTGGAAGAGACACCGCCGCTGGCAGATGGCTGATTCTTTTGTTTTGTTTTGGAAGGTGAGTGCGGTAGCCCGTAGGGCCATCTGTACACCTAAGCATGAGTGTTGGAAGTCTTATGTTTCCATCATTGCGTCCGAAACTTCTCTGCCGCAGATCTGGAAGCGTGTCCACAAGATAGCAGGTAAGTTCATTCCCGATGTCTCGCTGGTCCTTCACCTCCATGGTACTCTTGTGACGGACCCATTGCAGGTCGCGACCGAACTAGGTTCCCACTTTTCTTCTGATAGCTCTGGTTCTCATCTTACTCAATCTTTCCTTCTTTGTAAACCTGTCTTTGAATCTCGTCCTTTAGATTTCTGCACTCATCTCAGACTTCCCTATAACGATCCCTTCTCTGTCTCTCTCTCTGAACTTCAGTTTGTCCTGGCCCTCTGCGGTTCTATGGCAGTGGCTCCAATGGCATTCATTATGAGATGTTTCGCCATCTCCCTCCGTGTACATCTCAGTACTTACCAAGTCTGTATAATTGGGTCTGGGAGTCGTCGTCGTCAGTCCCTGAGGACTGGCTTGATGCCGTTGTCCTCCCTGTTCGGAAACCAGGGTCTCTGGGGACATCCCCTAAGGACTTTTGCCCTCACGAGTTGTGTCTGCAAACTCTTTGAACGTATGGTTAACGTTCGTCTGATGTGGTTCTTAGAACACTATCGCCACCTCTCCCCTTCTCAATATGGTTTTCGCATGTGTTGCAGCACAACAGATGTCCTGGTGAACTTGGAGGTCTATATTCATATTGCTTTTGCTGCTAATACCTCAGTTGTTGCCGTCCTTTTTGACCTGGAAAAGGCTTAAGATATCACCTGGTGATATCATATTCTGTCCCAACATCATTCTTTTGGCCTTCGGGGTAATATTTCTCTCTTTCTCCAAAAAGAAAGCCTCACTCATCGTTCCTTTCGAGTGAGGCTTGGTACCACTCTCTCTGCCTCTTTTCAGCAATACGGGGGTGTGCCCCTAGGTAGTGTTCTGAGCACTACTCTTTTTCTTGTTGCCCTCAAATGGTCTTCTTTCCTCTCTTCCTTCTGGCATCTTCTCTGCACTTTATGCCGACGATCTTACCCTTTGCTGTCGGGGTGATGATTCACCTCTCCTTCAATGGCGGCTTCAACTTGTGATTGATGCCATGTCGTTTTGGGTCACCAATCATGGCTTCAGGTTCTCTACATCTAAGACTTGTGTAATTTTTACTCAGAAGCATGTCGTTCTTCATCCTTCTTTGTCACTTTATAGTTGCCCCCTTGTGTACTAGGATTCCACTAAGCTTTTGGGGTTAATCTTTGACACTCGTTTGA
This sequence comes from Procambarus virginalis, assembly GCA_020271785.1. Taxonomy (NCBI): domain Eukaryota; kingdom Metazoa; phylum Arthropoda; class Malacostraca; order Decapoda; family Cambaridae; genus Procambarus; species Procambarus virginalis. Next base: position 20,101,195 of record WNGS01166226.1, on the reverse strand, counting down.
CTTGGTCGCCCCATATCTCTTACCTCCGAGTTGAATGCTCTAAGGCCTTTACCCTCCTTCAGGTACTGTCCCATACTTCTTGGGAGTGGATAGGCGCACTCTCCTTGCTTTATATTCCTCTCTCGTCCTGTCTAAACTCGATTATGGTTGCCCTGCTTACTCATCTGCTTCTCCTCCTCTTCGCCGTCTAGATGCTTTGCACCATACTGGATTGGGCCTCAATTCTGGTGCCTTTCGTTCGACTCCCGCCCTCAGCTTGATGTTGACACTGGCTTCCTATCTCTCAGGACTGCCATGATCGCTCCTGTCTTCCCTATCTTGGGCGGTCCTTGCAACATCCTTCCTCTCGCCTGTCGTGCTTTAACCTTTACCCCTCCTGTGGTTCCTGTTCCTCTTCACCACCTCCCTCTCTCTGTCTGGTTATCTCGCTTTTAGGATTCTCTTTCAATTCGTATTTCTAATATTTTTCCTCGTGTTGTTCCTTCCTTGCCCCCGTGGAGAGTCCCCCTTCCAAAGTTTTGTACATCCTTAACCAGCATCACTAAAGCTTTTAGCCCTCCTACAGTTCTGAAACGCCTTTTCCCTGAGTACTTTTCTTCGCACTCCTGCTCCGTTTCCATCTTCACTGATGGGTCTAAGTCTGCGGACGGTGTATGCTAGTCTGTTGTTTTTCCTGACAGCACTCATATGTGTTGCCTACCTCCGGGTACTAGCATCTTCACAGCGGAACTTTATGCTATTCTCTATGCTTTGTCTCCTGCTTTCTCGTTGTCAATCTTCCTTTGTAGTTGTCATTGACTCTCGTAGTGCCCTCATGGCTCTTGGGTCCTTTAATCCAGTTTCATCCAGTGGTTGTCGAGATTCAGCATTGGTTGTTTCTTATTTCCAGTAAATTTAAGTTAATAAGTTAGTTGAGTTTTGCTGGGTTCCCAGCCATATTGGTGTCTCTTTAACTACGAGTGCGGATGCTGCCGCTAGGGAAGCTGTCCGCTCTTGTCCCACCTCCTGTACAGGTATTTCTTATTCCTACTTTTACCCAGTTATTCATTCCTCCATCCTTACCCATTGGCGGGATTGTTGGTCTTCTGTTACTGGTAACAAACTGCGTACTCTTAAGAGTAGTGTGTCCTCATGGCTGTCCTCCTACCACCATAACCGGTGATGGGAAACGGCTCTGGCGAGGTTGCGTATTGGCCATTCACGCTTAACTCACGGTCACTTAATGGAGCGCCGCTCTGCTTCTTTTTGTCCAAATTGCATTGTCCCTCATCCTGGAAGTCATGTCCTGACTTCCAGGATGAGCGTGTGTCTTGTTTTTGACCATCCCTTCCGGATGCTTGTCCCTTGATAGAATTCTTGGTAAATTGGATACTTTTGATATCGTTCGCCTTATGCGTTTCTGTTTTCATATTGACTTCCTTGGTGATACTTAGCGTCCTCTGATTATTCCGCACATTTGATGGTGCTACATAGACTTCCCGGCTTGGTGCCTTCTTTTGATAATTACTAACTCCCCAAGCCCGGCCCGAAGCCAGGCTCAACTTGTGAGAGCTTGGTCCACCAGGGTGTTGCTTGGTGCGGCCCGCAGGCCCACATACCCACCAGAGCCCGGTTGGTCCTGCACTCCTTGGAGAAAACTAACTAGTTTTTTCTTGAAGATGTCCACGGTTGTTCCTGCTCATCGTCCATCAGTAATAGTAATCGTCATCGTTCCGTCAATAATCCGCATCGTCTCGTAGTCGAGCAACTATGGCGTCAGGGCGTGTTCCGCGTAGAACCAAGTGATTCGTTGTCAATGCCTTAAGTCGTCACAGGTTACCTGCATGATTAATACACCGTAAAAGAGGCAATATCACCTCCTTGACATTACCTTGGGGTTACCTTAAGGGGATTTCGGGGCTTAGTGACCCCGCAGCCCGGTTGTCGACCAAGCCTCCATGTTGCTGGATTGGTCAACCAGGCTGTTGGACACGGCTGCTCGCAGCCTGACGTATGAGTCATAACCACCTCTATAACAGATAAAACATGACATTGGATATTATAAGATAAATGGGAGACGCTCATCTGTTTGGGTATCTCTCACGCCTCGTAACCAAAATGACATTAACTAATATTATCAGGCCTAAATTTAGCTAGTAAGAAGTCAACACGGACACAAGGTACTTCTTAACAAGTGGTGAGGTGGCTGCGCCGTGTGGCTCCACATAACTTCTTAACAAGTGGTGAGGTGGCTGCGCCGTGTGGCTCCACATAACTTCTTAACAAGTGGTGAGGTGGCTACGCCGTGTGGCTCCACATAACTTCTTAACAAGTGGTGAGGTGGCTACGCCGTGTGGCTCCACATAACTTCTTAACAAGTGGTGAGGTGGCTACGCCGTGTGGCTCCACATAACTTCTTAACAAGTGGTGAGGTGGCTACGCCGTGTGGCTCCACATAACTTCTTAACAAGTGGTGAGGTGGCTACGCCGTGTGGCTCCACATAACTTCTTAACAAGTGGTGAGGTGGCTACGCCGTGTGGCTCCACATAACTTCTTAACAAGTGGTGAGGTGGCTACGCCGTGTGGCTCCACATAACTTCTTAACAAGTGGTGAGGTGGCTACGCCGTGTGGCTCCACATAACTCGTGGTATTCGACGATGGGCAGCTGTATGAAGCCCGTGTCTGATGGAAAATTTCCTTAATGGCGAGTGTTGTGTCAGTCCTCGTGCCAGTGGCGTCCCTCCTCCCTCCCAACCTTGGACGCCTCCAAAAATGGTTCAAGTTTCATTTCGTCAGGAGTGACATTCATTTAATATTTTGTTTGTAAATGATTCTTTGAGATTTGAAGGAGGTGTTTTTTATCATCTACAGTCTTGTTTTAAGACTGCTTGTTTCAAGATTATTTTATATAAATAGAGATATTGTGACGTAACTAATGTTCCATTTTCTAAGAGAAACCACGAAATCAGAATTTCTTTGAATGATTCACTAGGCTATTTTAGGGTTGGTGTTAGTATTTGCCTAACATGATTGCATTTGTTAGGAGTTACTATTTAGTGTCGGAATTTCCAACAAAATGTTTCGAGGTAAATCAGTGTGTGTGTGAAAATGAAATCTTACACAGAAGGTTGTCTGAGCTGCACCAGGTGTTGTGTTTGATCTACAGGTGGCAAGTGTTGCTGCCTGAGCTGTACCAGGTGTTGTGTTTGATCTACAGGTGGCAAGTGTTGATGTCTGAGCTGCACCAGGTGTTGTGTTTGATCTCTAGGTGGCAAGTGTTGATGTCTGAGCTGCACCAGGTGTTGTGTTTGATCTACAGGTGGCAAGTGTTGCTGCCTGAGCTGTACCAGGTGTTGTGTTTGATCTCTAGGTGGCAAGTGTTGCTGCCTAAATGTAAAAAAAATATATATATTTCAAAATGATTTAAATAAAGAGTAGTGAAGATGAACGCCAGTGGGAAGAAGATGAGGACTGTCACAATAGATTTTCTGGAAAGGCTCCAGAGGCTCGCTGGTTCAGCTCTTAGTAAACAAGTTGATGGGGTCATTCTGGTCCCCAGACATATTTTTTTATATAAAAAATGACTTGAGATATAAAAAATATTCGTGATTCTCCTTAAGCTTGGAGTGCGTGACGTCATTAGCTGTGAGAGCCAACCTGTCCTCTTAATATAACGTCGCTTTTCGCTCGTATGCGCACTATGGCCAAAAATGGACGTAATTTGAAATGAAATCGGATTACGAAAGTGATGTACTGTCCCGTTTTCTGTTTGAGTCGTCTGGCTTACTCGGTAAGGTTGTGAGAGGAAACTTTCAATTAACGGTTTTCATGACGTTTTTAAACCTTAGGAGAACTTCCTGCCCTCCAAACCTACCAGAGGACCCTTAACTTGCAGTTTTGGAAAAAAATCCAAAATTTATTTTTAATTATTTTTAATTTTCAAATTACGTCCATTTTCGGCAATACGGGCAAAGTCAGATGTAGTTTGTACATCCCGTCCTCTCACTTAGTGCACCTTATTGTGTACACTATGGTCCCCACTGGACAAACATTAGGCCTTCTACGAATAGTAGCGGGTCATGAATATCCTCGTTTACAATGCGTAGGTTCGTTAGGTTAGGTGGGTGGCTTGGGCGCGTGCATTTTAGTGCACCTTATTCTGTACGCTGTGGCAAATCAAGAGAACATACTGCTCTTATTATGACCTGGTCCAGTTTAAGAAGACCTGATAGCTGAATGGACAGCGCTCGGGATTCGTAGTCCTGAGGTTCCGGATTCGATCACCGGTGGAGGCGAAAACAAATGGGTAGAGTTTCTTTCACCCTGATGGCCCTGTTAACCTAGCAGTAAATAGGTACCTGGGAGTTAAACAGCTGCTACGGGCTGCTTCCTGGGGGTGTGTAACAAAAAGGAGGCCTGGTCGAAGACCGGGCCGCGGGGACACTAAGCCCCGAAACCATCTCAAGATAACCCACCGCTGGCTCCATCAATCTCTACCTTCCTTATTGTATAACTTACGTCGAAGTATCAAAAAAAGTCAATTAGCTAGACATGATCGTCCTTTCGTTAATCCATATTTAATCATTCATAAATTTGTAATACCCTAAAAGAGTGTCAGAAAGATATTAAGACAAAGACTCGAAACGACTACAGGATGGCTTAGGTAGATATTTCAAGACAAATTGACAGGTACAGTAGACAACATAGAGGACACAGCAAACGTCCAATCACATGTAAATCAGGTCTTTCTTTGGACTACTGAAAATAATATGGTGTTTAACTAAGATAAGTAAGATAAGTTTCATCTCCTGCGCTACGGAAAAAAATAAAAATATGGAAACAGAAACCACATACAAAACTCAATTTTGGCCGTGGTCAAATCATAACATAGAACGAAAAGGCAATGTAAAGGATCTGGGTGTACTCATGTCGGAAGACCTTACCTTTAAAGAACACAATAAAGTAGCCGTCACAACTGCAAGAAAAATGACAGGTTGGATAACGAGAACATTTAATCGAACTTGCAGGCATATACCTTGCCACTAAGTTTTTAAAAGACATAGGCAGTGGACTTTGTCCACTGCCTATGGACAGTATATCTGCCTAGCAGATATACTGTGACTCGCAGAGTGCACTCCTGGCATTGAACGCACATAGTAACATTCAGAGGAAAAAAAGACCTGAAAGTTATCAAATATTATGATAGATATCGTGAGGAGACATTCAAATATGAGACTAATAGAGCAAGAACTAGGCAATGTGACTTTATAGTGGCCAGAATACGTCTGAGATATGGACGTATCTGGCAGCTTTCTCAAACCCCAAATGTCGAGTACACAATGTGTCAACTTTGTGAAAGAGAAAACATGCACTCCCTTGAACAGTATATTGTAGAATGTCCCATACTGGCTGACATTCGCCCTCCTGGGCTGAGGTATGCTGAACTCTGAAATTACAATATGAATACTGGAACACTTGATGATATATTGGACTTGTACCCTAGATTTACCATGTAATGTATCAACTATACAATGTATGTATGCGATGTAACTATATAACCTGAGCTTGTAAAAGCATCTTAATCACCTTCGGTGATTAGTGCTTAATAACACACTAGTTTCTCCATCAGCTGTCTTACCTTCTCAGAGTAGCAAAGCCATAAATGTATGTGTACGTATGTGTGTGTATGTATATGTGTATATATATGTATATATACACATATATATGTATATGTATATACATGTATATATATATATGTATATATATATATATATATATATATATATATATATATATATATATATATATATATATATATATATATATGTATATGTGTGCATATGTATATGTATGTATGTGTATTAGGTATATGTGGAAGCTGATCAGAATTACATTTCACCTTTGTAAATGCACATTAATGATACTATGTAAAGAACACATTGACAACTTTATGCAGGGCAGACGTAACTTTGTGTATCTATGTATGCATTTCTGTAGGTTAGATTAGCATTTTAAAAGCACTACAATCACCTTCTGTGGTTGATCAATAAATCCCTGAACTATATGTTCAACAGATCTCTCACCCCGTCCATGGAGGACAGAAGAAATGTATATGTGGCCACGTCTGTGGTAGAAAATAATAATAATAAAAAAAAACAGAGATGCTATACCGATGATGATACTCTTCAAGACGTTAGTGCTCTCTAGAGTGGAGTACTGCTGCACAATGACAGCCCCTTTCAAAGCTGGAGAAATTGCTGACCTGGAGAGCGTGCAGAGATCCTTTACTGCTAGAATCCACTCAGTAAAACATCTAAATTACTGGGACCGACTAAAGAGCCTAAATCTATATTCTCTTGAGCGCAGGCAGGAGAGATGCGTACTAATTTACACGTGGAAAATATTAGAGGGGCTGGTCCCAAACCTGCACACAGAAATAACATCACTTGAAACCAGGAGGCATGGCAGGATGTGCAGAATACCCCCGTTGAAGAGCAGAGGTGCAACAGGTACTCTGAGAGAGAACGCTATCAACATCAGAGGACCGAGACTGTTCAACACGCTTCCACTACACATAAGGGACATAACTGGCCGACCCCTCACAGTGCTCAAGAGAGAACTATCAACATCAGAGGACCGAGACTGTTCAACACGCTTCCACTACACATAAGAGACATAACTGGCAGACCCCTCACAGTGTTCAAGAGAGAACTATCAACATCAGAGGCCCGAGACTGTTCAACACGCTTCCACTACACATAAGGGGCATAATTGGCCGAACCCTCACAGTGTTCAAGAGAGAACTATCAACATCAGAGGCTCGAGACTGTTCAACACGCTTCCACTACACATAAGGGACATAACTGGCCGACCCCTCACAGCGTTCAAGAGAGAACTATCAACATCAGAGGCCCGAGACTGTTCAACACGCTTCCAATACACATAAGGGGAATAACTGGCCGACCCCTCACAGTGTTCAAGAGAGAACTCGATAAGCGCCTCCTAAGGACACCTGATCAACCAGGCTGTGACTCATACATTAGGCTGCGAGCAGCCGAGTCCAACAGCCTGGTTGACGAGTTCAGCAACGAGGAGGCCTGGTCGATGACCGGGCCGCGGGGACGCTATGTCCCGAAAACACCTCAAGGTAACCTCAAGGTACTTTTAATTGTTAACACATGAGGGGTTCAGAGCCTAGGGAAGGATAACCAAGTAACCCCTGGGGCCAGATTCACGAAGCAGTTACGCAAGCACTTACGAACGTGTACATCTTTCCTCAACCTTTGACGGCTTTGGTTACATTTATTAAACAGTTTACAAGCATGAAAACTTCTTAATCAACTGTTGTTATTGTTATAAACAGCCTCCTGGTGCTTCGGAGCTCATTAACTATTTAATAATTGTAAACAAAGCCGCCAAAGAGTGAGAAACGATGGACAGGTTCGAAGGTGCTTGCGTAACTGCTTCGTGAGTCTGGCCCTCTAGTATCAGGTGAAACTGAGAGTGAAAAAGATCTGTGGAGCAATGAGTAGAAGGGATCATAACCAAGGAACATGGGTGCAACTTTATAGATAAGGCGAATAGAATATTGGATATTTATATAGATTCAGGAAAGACCTGGGTAAATACTAGTTTGAAAGCCAGTTTGATGATTTATGGAAGAAATTATTGGATGATAATTAGATGATTAATCACTGCTGGGCTTAGGAGTAAGTCACTTACAATTAAGTGAAGTCTGCTGGGCTTAGGAGTAAACCACTTACAATAATCTGGTGTCTGCAGAGGTTTACGAGCAAGCCATTTAAATTTAATTTGATCTAGCTACATTAAAGTCAGCGTGCAGCGTGTCGAATGAAATCACTCAACATTGTTCAGTAAATTGTAGGCATTTGGTGGTAATACATAAGAACCTGTTATGTATGTCTTTCAAATGGTGGAGAAACATTCGATGTCGCGTCTATGTCTGCAGTGTTAGAGTGGTCAGTCCTGACTTCATTACACACAGAAATCACAATAGCGTGATGTATCAAATGAACAAATCCACAAGGGCCGTGACGAGGATTCGAACCTCCGTCCGGGATGCTCTCGGACGTCCAGCAAGTCCATTTCGCTCTTAATTAATATTATCATGTATGTACCTTTTTGAACTGTGTTTAGTTTCGACACAGGTGTTTCGACACAGGTGTTTCGACACGGGTGTTTGCTTTAGTGAGGTTCCTTTACTGGCAGCCTAATGTCCTTTATCAACCAGTCGTCTGATGTTCTTTTTTTCCCCCGAATCCAATAGTTTCTCTATGTCCCGCGTAAATACAAATTTGTCCAGTTTGTTTACTTCATTAAGGATTCTAACGTTTCGAAATTGAAATTGTCTGGATCCTTTCTGATCTTGTATTTTATCCATTTGTATTTTCCCTTTCGAGAGAGTGTAACTTCAATGTTCGTAATGAGTCTTGATGACAAATATTCCGAATTGGAGACAATTACCGTATCTATCCATGTTCAAGGTGTACATGGCACTTCAAACTCGAGGAACTTGAAATCAGTTTACAAGTTGCAAGTGTACTTTTATCTAAGTGTTCTTTTAGCGAGTGTTCTGTTTATGGAACACTCGTTATAGTAAGTGCTCGTTTTATCATTCTTTGCAAGTGCTGACATTTTAGGGAAAGTGTTTTTTTATATATATAAACAAGAGTTTTTACATTCTTGTAAATGTAAGAAGTATTTATTATATAAAATACTGCTGATTTGAAGGCGCTATCCTGCAAAAGTAATGATCTTCTTATCGTGAGGTTATCTTCATATAATTTCGGGGCTTAGAGTCCCCGCGGGCCGGTTCTCGACCAGGCCTCCTTTTTGTTACCCCTCCCCCCCCCCCCGCCCAGGAAGCAGCCCGCAGCATCTATCTAACACCCAGGTACCTATTTACTGCTAGGTAACAGGGGCATCAGGGTGAAAGAAACATTTTGCCCATTTGTTTCTGCCTCTACCGGGATCGAACCCGGAACCTCAGGACTACGAATCCGAAGCGCTGTCTACCCAGCTGTCAGGCATCATCGTCCAAGCTAAACTATAGAAATTACGTGTTCTATATGACAGAGCCTCGCTGCTTGTACATTGTCAGGCACCTTGAAAGACAAGGCACTACGGGCTCACCATAGCCCGTGCTATTTGGAACTTTTTGTTCCAGGTAGCGAATCTTTAACAACAACAACAAACAACATTGAAAGAAATGTTGTTGTTGTCTTGCCTGTATATTCAAATCGTTGGGTTTGACACTCTTTTTCAAGGCGTTTCGTTTCATGTTCGAAGAGCCAACAATGAATTAGTTTGTGGTATTGTTGCTCTCGTAGTTAATGTTAAACTGCATCTTCTGGTTTGTGTGAGGCCATGTACCTCTCGCTGATGTCTTCTAGGGCTCTTTACTTCATCTTGTGAGCTGGTGTATACGAATTTCTGTAGAAAGGTTTATGCCTGACAAAGCACAAACAACAAGGTTTATGCCAGACAAAGCACAAACAACAAGGTTTATGCCTGACAAAGCACAATCATCAAGGCTGTGTCAAAGATAAGAACGTTCCAATACAACGAGACCATCACAGAAAGAGGTGGAACAAGACACAGTAGCTGGGATAGGCCATGATAGGTTGTGTGTCTATACAGAAGCATTCGAACCTCGGACACCTAGCTGACCTATCGACACCGAGGGGTCATTAGTCCCAGGAAAAGGTAATATTACGTTTTTCGTTCACAAAAGCAACGTTCGTCTGACGGCCGAGGTCAAAAACTGTGGCACATTAAACGATGATAATTTCGACACGTGCGTGGCGTTATTACCTCCATATCAAGTGCTTGTGGTTCAACCAGCAACCTGGACCGTTTAGTGTAGATGTATCAAAGAGGAAGGTCATGGAACAAGGCATAGTTATACGGCTGCAGGCCGCTGGAATGATTGAGGAGGATTACATTTGCAAGTCAAGTGGTTAGTGGAGGCTTTGACTGCTGGCTATCACAGAGGAAACAGCCAAATGGCAGCAGACCGTTTTCACTACGAGGTATCACGGAATATTATAGATCTATGTTCCTGCTAACTACTCTAACTCCCTCGGCAGGCAAGCCCCCCTAAGCCCTGCTATCCCTGTTCACCTAGTAGAAAATAGGTACCTGGGAGGTAGACAGCTGCTAGGGGCTGCTTCCTGAGGGTATGTAACAAAAAGGAGGCCTGGTCGAGGACCGGGCCGCGGGGACGCTAAGCCCCGAAATCATCTCAAGATAACCTCAAGGCACAGCACTCGGCTTTCATTAGACTGGTTTGAGAATATCGGTTTATAGTCTACATCCCTAAATTACCATAACTTGAAGCTATTTACAAATTATAGATTCTTGCAGACATAATATAAACGATTTACGTTAATTAAATAACGTAAAATATATTGGGCAGAATGTCTTCCCCGTTGGGACACGCACTTATATGTAGGCACAACTTGTTCAATGTGTGTGTTCTGTTCCTTAGTAACGTGTTCTGCACCTCTGTAACGTGTTCTGTACTTCAGTAACGTGTTCTGTACTTCAGTAACGTGTTCTGCCCTCTGTAACGTTCTCTGCACTCAGTAACGTTGTTCTGCACCTCTGTAAGTGTTCTGTACTTCAGTAACGTGTTCTGTACTTCAGTAACGTGTTCTGCACTCTAATTGGTTCGTTCTGTACTTCAGTAACGTGTTTGCACCTCGTAATGGTTCTGTACTTCAGTAACGTGTTCTGTACTTCAGTAACGTGTTCTGCACCTCTGTAATGTGTTCTGTACTTCAGTAACGTGTTCTGTACTTCAGTAACGTGTTCTGCACCTCTGTAATGTGTTCTGTACTTCAGTAACGTGTTCTGTACTTCAGTAACGTGTTCTGTACTTCAGTAACGTGTTCTGTACTTCAGTAACGTGTTCTGCACCTCTGTAACGTGTTCTGTACTTCAGTAACGTGTTCTGTACTTCAGTAACGTGTTCTGCACATCTGTAACGTGTTCTGTACTTCAGTAACGTGTTCTGTACTTCAGTAACGTGTTCTGTACTTCAGTAANCTCCTGCTGCTGTCTTCACGAATTCTGCTGGACGACTTTTCCTTTTCCTTATGTTTCGTTTTTCTCCCTCCCCCCCCCCCTCTTCTCCGTTCTAATTGGCATTTCCCGCCGATCTTTTGCCTGTTTAGATTATTCTCTCGGCCTTCTTTTGTTTTGATGCCCGGGTGTTTGAGGAGGCATACTCTTGCACCCGTAGAACTGTAGTACCCAACGTCGAGAGCGAGGGGGACCTTTTATTGTCAATCCTCCTTTCATCATTGAACCCGATCTCCACGGACTGACGGTTCTTAAGGTGGCGTTTGTGGGGCGTATACTCACGATGCACGCCTAGGGGGCCCCGGCAAGATTGACATCATGTCTCTTGTTGGGTGTCCGGCCTCTAATTGTGGCTCCGTGGTGGGTGTCGGGGCACATTCGTGAATGAAAGTCTGACCTCTCGTTTTATGTCTCATTCTGTTCCTCTTATACCTTCTCGGGCTCGTAGGGTAGACCAAGCCCCCGAGTCAGACCGTGTTGGAAGACCAGGCTCGTTAGCCCCCGCTGCATTGGGCCCCGACCTTGCTCCTCCTTTGACCCTCCTGACTACTCCCCTCCTTCCTCTGCGGTTGGGTCGAGCCACAAGCCCCCAGTGGTGACCACCTCGTCCCCTGGCACGGCTCACTCTCATTGTGACTACTGTGCCTTTTAACCCCTCTCTCTCTGGAGGGTTCTCAACGCCGTCCACGCCAAGGCTGCACTCGCTCGATCCCTTCTTGTTCTGATGCGCGTACCAGGCCTTGTTTGGTCCCGCTTCGTGGGCCAAACACTTTGATCTCCTCCCTCTGGATTCTACACCTGATGATTTCTCCCTCCATAGGCACCTTGTAGATTCAGTTGATGCCTCTGTTACTATCAACCCCACCCGTCTCAGTACACGTGTCAATGCTGCTCCTTCTTAGGATGCAGCCGCCCGCTTGGCCGCCTTATCCTGCCTTTGCGAGACCCCTGTTAGGATCTCCAAGAACGCTCGGTTGAATGCCAGTGTTGGCACTTTTCTCCTCCCTCCCCATGTTTCAATCGGTGTTAGGAATCTACATGACTGCCATGAAGATATTCGGCATATCCTCGAAGCCCAGGGCCATTCTGTCCTCCAGGTAGACACGTTTACTCGTCCCCCTCGTGGTCGTCGCCGTCAGCCCCTTTGGTTGGGAAGATTACCTTTGGTGGTAGGACCCTTCCGCCCTCTGTCATTCTTGCTTGCTGGTACATTCTTGAATGAACTCCTGTACTCTGTCCAGGAGTACATTCCCTTTCCTCGGCTCTGTAATAAGTACTGGAGGTTTGGGCATGATGCCCTCTGGTGCTCCAGTACTGTCTCTCTCTCTGTCCCTTGTGTGGGGACGAAGGTCACTCTAAGTCGGAGTGCATTCTTCCCGGGCTCTGTGCCTCAATTGCGGTTAGGCCCACCCTACCTTCTCCAGCGCGTGTGTATATTACAAACTTGAGGCAGCCGTCCTCACCTTGAAGCACCGGGAATGTTTGTCTTCGCCGTCTCCCCCCTTTCGCTGGCGTCTCTTATGCTCGTGTGTTGCGCTCTTCCTCTCCTCATCCTTCCCACCTTCCTCAGTCTCACAATCGTTTCCAGGCCTTAGACCCAGACACGCCCACCGCCTCCTCCACTGCTCCTTTAAGTTCTGTCCCGAAGGGTCCCCCTCATGGTTCTCTGTCTGGGGGGTTACATGCTAAAAGATTAATATATCCCTAGCATTATTCTGGCGCTGGTTCTTCGCCAGAGTAATAATAATATGAATGTAAATTTAATTGGTTATATATAATAATCATTGGAGGTAAATGAACCTCAATATACTACAGTAATATGAAATAGTATATGACACAAAAGGAGTTAGTAGATATGTTCTCAACAGGAGATCATCAATGTAACAAAATGGTTATTTCTCTACAACAATAGTTAACAGCTTAGCTTTAAAAATAAGAGATGTGAAATCGGTGGCCACACTCCACTGACGATGTGTTGCACGTGAGGGTGGGTAGCCTAACTCCTTGCGTGATGTGAAGGTGGGTAGCCTAACTCCTTGCGTGATGTGAAGGTGGGTAGCCTAACTCCTTGCGTGATGTGAAGGTGGGTAGCCTAACTCCTTGCGTGATGTGAAGGTGGGTAGCCTAACTCCTTGCGTGACGTGAAGGTGGGTAGCCTAACTCCTTGCGTGACGTGAAGGTGGGTAGCCTAACTCCTTGCGTGACGTGAAGGTGGGTAGCCTAACTCCTTGCGTGACGTGAAGGTGGGTAGCCTAACTCCTTGCGTGACGTGAAGGTGGGTAGCCTAACTCCTTGCGTGACGTGAAGGTGGGTAGCCTAACTCCTTGCGTGACGTGGACTCGGGAGCTGAAATGCAATTACAATGTAGAAATCTTCTACGTAAGGAAATATGGATATATCTAATACTGCGGAATTCTTCCACAAGAAAAATAATTAATATATCTAGCACTGTAGAATTTTTCTACAGAAATTAATGAATATAACTTCCTAAATAAATTATGGAATATGGCTAGAGAATAAACGTACAGGATTTTGTTGGTATATTCGCAGCCTAACGACAACTAGCCTAAATGTTAAATGTGATCACAGTATAACAAATAGAGAACCAATAATTGCTGGGCCAAGTGTCCGTTGGTCGAGGGAACGACTCCAATCCTCCGTCCTGAACTGCTGTTGCTACGACGTCAACTACGGGCTGGAGAGTTAATTAGTTCCAAGACACTGTCGTATGTGCCGAAGTAAAGTGGCACACCTCTCGTGGTTGTGGGAGCAAATATAATGACACTAAGCAAGATCCTTGCAATGGCGCCTCTAGTACGAGTAGCGTCTCTAGTCACGCTGCTAATATGGTGTCGTCTCCTTCGTGTAGGAGCAGGCGTGCTTTTCTCTGCTGCACTCTGTTAATGGCATACAAGTCTCCTTCCTCCCTAGCTGGGATACGCATACGCAGAACGCTCCGAAGTAATATCAAGCATAAAGTA
>WNGS01166226.1:20072224-20083257 GCA_020271785.1 Procambarus virginalis | reverse complement strand
CAAGACCCAGCTACAGGTACTTGCCGCACACAAGACCCAGCTACAGGTACTGCCACCCCCACACACCCAGACCCTGCTACAGGTACTGCCCCACACAAGACCCACCTACAGGTACCTGCCCCCACACACAAAACCCAGCTACAGGTACTGCCCCACACAGGACCCAGCTACAGGTACTGCCCCACACAAGACCCTCCTACAGGTACTCGCCCGACACACAAGACCCAGCTGCAGGTACTGCCCCACACACAAGACCCCAGCTACAGGTACTGCCCCCACACACAAGACCCTGCTACAGGTACTGCCCGACACACAAGACCCAAGCTACAGGTACTGCCACACACAAGACCCAGCTACAGGTACTGCCCCACACAAGAACCAGCTACAGGTTACTGCCCCCCCCACACAAGACCCAGCTACAGGGTACTGCCCGACACACAAGACCCCAGCTACAGGTACTGCCCCCACACAAGGACCCAGCTACATGGTACTGCCCCCCCACACAAGACCCAGCTACAGGTACTGCCCGACACACACAAGGACCCTGCTACAGGTACTGCCCCACACAAGACCCCAGCTACAGGTACTGCCCCACACACAAGACCAGCTACAGGTACTGCCACACACACAAGACCCAGCTACAGGCGTACTGCCCGACACACAAGACCCTGCTACAGGTACTGCCCCACACACAAGACCCTGCTACAGGTACTGCCCCCCCCACACTCAATCACCCAGCTACAGGTACTGCCCGACACACAAGACCCAGTGCTACAGGTACTGCCCCCCCACACAAGACCCAGCTACAGGTACTGCCCGACACACAAGACCCCAGCTACAGGTACTGCCACACACAAGACCCAGCCCTACAGGTACTGCTCCCCACACAAGACCCTGCTACAGGTACTGCCCCACACACAAGACCCTGCTACAGGTACTGTCCCAACACCAGACCCTGCTACAGGTACTGGCCCACACACCCACAAGACCCAGCTACAGGTACTGCACCACACAAGACCCGCTAGAGCACCGGTACTGCTCCCCGCCACACACAAGACCCTGCTACAGGTACTGCCCCACCCAAGAGACCAGCTACAGGTAATGGCACCACACACACAAGACCCAGCTACAGGTACTGCCCGACACACACAAGACCCTGCTACAGTACTAGCCCCACACACAAGACCCTGCTACAGGTACTGCCCCCACACAAGACCCAGCTACAGGTACTGCCCCACACTAGTAACCCTGCCTACAGGTACTAGCCCCCACACAAAACCCAGCTACAGGTACTGCCCCCACACAATGACCCAGCTACAGGTACTGACCCACAACACACAAGACCCAGCTACAGGTACTGCCCCACACAAGGACCCAGCTACAGGTACTGCCACACACTAGACCCAGCTACAGATACTGCCCTACACAAGACCCAGCTACAGGTACTGCCCACACAAGACCCAGCATCACAGGTATCTTGCACCCCACACAAGACCCAGCTACAGGTACCGCCCCACACAAGACCCAGTACAGGACTGCCACACAAAACCCAGCTACAGGTACTGCCCCACACAACCAAGTACAGGTACTGCCCCACACAAGACCCAGTACAGGTACTGCCCCACACACAAGACACAGCTAAGGTACTGCCACACACTAGACCCAGCTACAGGTACTATGCCCCACCACTAGACCATGCTACAGGTACTGCCCCACACAAGACCCAGATAACGGTACTGTCCACACACAAGACCCCAGCTACAGGTACTGCCACACACTAGACCCAGCTACAGGTACTATGCCCCACACTTAGACCCTCCTACAGGTACTGCCCCACACAAGACACCCTTCAGCTACACGGTACTGCCCACACAACTAGACCCCAGCTACAGGTACTGCCCCCACACAAGGACCCTGCTACAGGTAACTGCCACACACAAGACCCTGCTTATTTTCAGGTACCTGCCCCCCCCCACACAAGACCCATGCTAACATGGTACTAGCCCCCACACTAAGGACCCTTAGCTTACAGGTACTCTAGCCCCCCACACCTAGACCCAGCTACAGGTTCCCTGCCCCACCACACGACCCAGCCTACAAGCGTACTGCCCCCACACACCTACGACCCAGCCTACAGGTACTGCCCACCACACAAGCCCCAGGCTACAAGGTACTGCCCCCACACACAAGACCCAGCTTACAAGGTACTGCCCAACACACTAGAACCAGCTTTACAGGTACCTGGACCCCACACACCAAGACCCAGCTACAGGTACTGCCCCACACAAGACCCCGCTACAGGTACTCCCCCACACACAACACCCCAGCCTTACTAGGTACTGCCCACTACACAAGACCCCTGCCTTCCAGCGTACTGCCCCCACACAAGGACCCTGCTACAGGCTTACTGCCGACACACAAGACCCAGCTACAGGTACTTCCCCACAACAAGACCCTGCTACAGGTACTGCCACATTCACAAGGACCCTAGCTACAGGTCCTACTGCCCCTACACACAAGGGACCCTCGCTACAGGTACTGCCCCACACACCAGACCCGCTACAGGTACTGCCACACACAAGACCCTCGCTACACGGTACTGCCACACACCAAGACCCTGCTTAACTAGGTACTGCCCCACATCCAAGGACCCCAGCCTACAGGGATACTGCCACCCACACAAGACCCTTGCTCCAGGTACTGTCCCCCGACACACAAGACCCAGTCTACAGGTACTGCCACCACACACAAGCACCCAGCTACAGGTACTGCCCCACCACACACGAACCAACGACTACATGGTACTGCCCCACACAAGACCCCGCTACAGGTACTCCCCCACACAAGGAACCCAGCTACCAGGTAACTGCCACACACAAGACCCTGCTACAGGTACTGCCCCACACACAAGACCCACCACAGGTACTGCCCCACATCAAGGACCCATTTTTGCTACAGGTACTTGCCCACACACAAGAACCAAGCTAAGGCTACTGCCCCACAACACAGGACCCAGCTACATGCTACTGCCCCCACACACCACGACCCAGCTCACAGGTACTCGCCCCCACACAAGACCCAGCTACAGATACTGCCCCACACACACAAGACCCTGCTACAGGTACTCCCACACACAAGACCCAGCTACAAGTACTCACCGATATAAGGCGCTGCTGCAGCTGGAGCGGAGTGAAGGCCTCCACCCTCAGGCGCGGCCGGGTAGACAGCTCCAGCTGGCCGCCGGGCCGTGGGGCTGAGACGCCAC
This sequence comes from Procambarus virginalis, assembly GCA_020271785.1. NCBI lineage: Eukaryota > Metazoa > Arthropoda > Malacostraca > Decapoda > Cambaridae > Procambarus > Procambarus virginalis. Next base: position 20,079,992 of record WNGS01166226.1, on the reverse strand, counting down.
CAGATACTGGGCAATTTTGTCGCTGTAATACTCCGTGAGCACCGTCACCACCGACGCCGTCACGATCGTCTGGGACCCTTCGTCCACCTCCAGCAGCCCCGCCGACAGGTAGATCGTTTGGGATTACCTGGCAGCAACAGGTCATGCATTTACATACAGGTAAAATTGGCGTCTAAAAACAAAGCGTTCATACAGGTGCATTATAAGTTCAGCTGGACCAGATTCACGAAGCAGTTACGCAAGCACTTACGAACGTGTACATCTTTCTCCAACCACTTGGGCTGAACGGTAGAACGACGGTTTCGCTTCTAGCTGGTCGGCGTTCAATCCCCGACCGTCCAAGTGGTTGGGCATTATTCCTTCCACCCCCGTCCCATCCCAAATATTTATCCTGGTCCGTTACCAGTGCTATATAGTCGTAATGGCTTGGTTCTTTGCCCTGACAATTCCCTTCCTTTCTTCAATCTTTGACGACTTTGGTTACATTTATTAAGCAGTTTACAAGCATGAAAACCTGCCAACCAACTGTTGTTATTGTTATAAACAGCCTCCTGGTGCTTCGGAGCTCATTAACTGTTTAATAATTGTAAACAAAGCCGCCAAAGATTGAGAAAAGATGAACAGGTTCATAAGTGTTGCGTAACTGCTTCGTGAAGCTGGCCCCTTTCGCATACTTGGTCATAACAATATAAATTCACTTCTACGAAAGTTGTTTTAATGGAGAATATTTCTGAATATCTATGAACATTAATGTAGACTATTATAAAATAACTGTCTCCATGCTAATTACCTAGCATCAGTTTCAGTCAAACTAACAAGAGCTGCCACTAGAGATGGAACACAAAATGATCAATAAGGTGTTTAAATGACAATAATCTCTTCGCTGGCCAAATCTTGGCCACAAATACAACTGAGAATCTCCTGGTGCTTGGAGCCGCTTACCTGGATAGCGAAGACGAGGCGAGAGAGGCTGGAGATTCCGTTGGTTACGTCGAAGACGAAGTGGTCGTTGGTGACGTTAGTGCCCACCTCCACGTACTGGACTCGACCCTCGTTAATGAGGGCTTGGTCGAACACACTCACCTGTCACACACGAGTACATAGAGTGCCAGCAATGTGTGGCCCTCCTCGGCACAGTGCCAGCAGACATTACTCGGCTGGTACTGTGTCTCAATACACTACTGTGTCTCAGTAGAGTACTGTGTCTTAATACACTACTGTGTCTCATTAGAGTACTGTGTCTCAATACACTACTGTGTCTCAGTAGAGTACTGTGTCTCAGTAGAGTACTGTGTCTCAATAGAGTATTGTGTCTCAGTAGAGTACTGTGTCTCAGTAGAGTACTGTGTCTCAATAGAGTATTGTGTCTCAGTAGAGTACTGTGTCTCAGTAGAGTACTGTGTCTCAATAGGGTACTCTTCCTTCGTAGAGACTACCTCCGTCATGAGAGTACCTCCCTCAAGAGAGTACCTCCCTCAAGAGAGTACCTCCCTCAAGAGAGAGTACCTCTCCCAAGAGAGAGTACCTCCCTCAAGAGAGAGTACCTCCCTCAAGAGAGAGTACCTCCCTCAAGAGAGTACCTCTCCCAAAAGAGTACCTCCCACAAGAGAGTACCTCCCTCAAGAGAGAGTACCTCCCTCAAGAGAGTACCTCCCTCAAGAGAGAGTACCTCCCTCAAGAGAGTACCTCCCTCAAGAGAGAGTACCTCCCTCAAGAGAGAGAACCTCCCTCAAGAGAGTACCTCCCTCAAGAGAGAGTACCTCCCTCAAGGGAGTACCTCCCTCAAGAGAGAGTACCTCCCTCAAGAGAGAGTACCTCCCTCAAGGGAGTACCTCCCTCAAGAGAGAGTACCTCCCTCAAGGGAGTACCTCCCTCAAGAGAGAGTACCTCCCTCAAGGGAGTACCTCCCTCAAGAGAGAGTACCTCCCTCAAGAGAGTACCTCCCTCAAGAGAGAGTACCTCCCTCAAGAGAGAGTACCTCCCTCAAGAGAGTACCTCTCCCAAGAGAGTACCTCTCCCAAGAGAGTACCTCTCCCAAGAGAGTACCTCCCACAAGAGAGTACCTCCCTCAAGAGCAAGAGAGTACCTCCCCAAGAGAGTACCTCCCTCAAGAGAGAGTACCTCCCTCAAGAGAGTACCTCCCTCAAGAGAGTACCTCCCTCATGAGAGTACCTCCCTCAAGAGAGAGTACCTCGCACAAGAGAGTACCTCCCTCAAGAGAGTACCTCGCACAAGAGAGTACCTCCCTCAAGAGAGAGTACCTCCCTCAAGAAAGAGTACCTCCCTCAAGAGAGTACCTCCCTCAAGAGAGTACCTCCCTCAAGAGAGTACCTCCCTCAAGAGAGTACCTCCCTCAAGAGAGAGTACCTCCCTCAAGAGAGTACCTCCCTCAAGAGAGTACCTCCCTCAAGAGAGAGTACCTCCCTCAAGAAAGAGTACCTCTCTCAAGAGAGAGTCAAGAGAGAGTACCTCCCTCAAGAGAGAGTACCTCTCTCAAGAGAGTACCTCTCTCAAGAGAGAGTACCTCCCTCAAGAGAGTACCTCTCTCAAGAGAGAGTACCTCCCTCAAGAAAGAGTACCTCCCTCAAGAGAGAGTACCTCTCTCAAGAGAGAGTACCTCCCTCAAGAGAGTACCTCCCTCAAGAAAGAGTACCTCCCTCAAGAGAGAGTACCTCTCTCAAGAGAGAGTACCTCTCTCAAGAGAGTACCTCTCTCAAGAGAGTACCTCTCTCAAGAGAGTACCTCCCTCAAGAGAGAGTACCTCTCTCAAGAGAGTACCTCTCTCAAGAGAGTACCTCTGTCAAGAGAGTACCTCTCTCAAGAGAGTACCTCTCTCAAGAGAGTGCCTCCCTCAAGAGAGTACCTCTGTCAAGAGAGAGTACCTCCCTCAAGAAAGAGTACCTCCCTCAAGAGAGAGTACCTCCCTCAAGAGAAAGTACCTCCCTCAAGAGAGTACCTCTCCCAAGAGAGTACCTCCCTCAAGAGAGAGTACCTCCCTCAAGAGAGAGTACCTCCCTCAAGAGAGTACCTCTCTCAAGAGAGTACCTCCCTCAAGAGAGTACCTCCCTCAAGAGAGTACCTCTCTCAAGAGAGTACCTCCCTCAAGAGAGAGTACCTCCCTCAAGAGAGTACCTCCCTCAAGAGAGAGTACCTCCCTCAAGAAAGAGTACCTCCCTCAAGAGAGAGTACCTCCCTCAAGAAAGAGTACCTCCCTCAAGAGAGAGTACCTCCCTCAAGAGAGAGTACCTCCCTCAAGAGAGAGTACCTCCCTCAAGAGAGAGTACCTCCCTCAAGAGAGTACCTCTCTCAAGAGAGTACCTCCCTCAAGAGAGTACCTCTCTCAAGAGAGAACCTCCCTCAAGAGAGAGTACCTCCCTCAAGAGAGTACCTCTCTCAAGAGAGTACCTCCCTCAAGAGAGAGTACCTCCCTCAAGAGAGAGTACCTCCCTCAAGAGAGTACCTCCCTCAAGAGAGTACCTCCCTCAAGAGAGTACCTCCCTCAAGAGAGAGAGTACCTCCCTCAAGAGAGTACCTCCCTCAAGAGAGAGTATCTCCCTCAAGAGAGTATCTCTCAAGAGAGTACCTCCCTCAAGAGAGTACCTCCCTCAAGAGAGTACCTCTCTCAAGAGAGTACCTCCCTCAAGAGAGAGTACCTCCCTCAAGAGAGTACCTCCCTCAAGAGAGAGTACCTCCCTCAAGAGAGTACCTCCCTCAAGAGAGTACCTCCCTCAAGAGAGTACCTCCCTCAAGAGAGTACCTCTCTCAAGAGAGTACCTCCCTCAAGAGAGTACCTCTCTCAAGAGAGTACCTCCCTCAAGAGAGAGTACCTCCCTCAAGAGAGTACCTCCCTCAAGAGAGTACCTCTCTCAAGAGAGTACCTCCCTCAAGAGAGTACCTCCCTCAAGAGAGAGTACCTCCCTCAAGAGAGTACCTCCCTCAAGAGAGTACCTCCCTCAAGAGAGTACCTCTCTCAAGAGAGTACCTCCCTCAAGAGAGTACCTCTCTCAAGAGAGTACCTCCCTCAAGAGAGTACCTCTCTCAAGAGAGTACCTCTCTCAAGAGAGTACCTCCCTCAAGAGAGTACCTCCCTCAAGAGAGTACCTCCCTCAAGAGAGTACCTCTCTCAAGAGAGTACCTCCCTCAAGAGAGTACCTCCCTCAAGAGAGAGTACCTCCCTCAAGAGAGTACCTCCCTCAAGAGAGTACCTCCCTCAAGAGAGAGTACCTCCCTCAAGAGAGTACCTCCCTCAAGAGAGTACCTCCCTCAAGAGAGTACCTCCCTCAAGAGAGAGTACCTCCCTCAAGAGAGTACCTCCCTCAAGAGAGTACCTCCCTCAAGAGAGTACCTCCCTCAAGAGAGAGTACCTCCCTCAAGAGAGTACCTCCCTCAAGAGAGTACCTCCCTCAAGAGAGTACCTCCCTCAAGAGAGAGTACCTCCCTCAAGAGAGTACCTCCCTCATGAGAGTACCTCCCTCAAAAGAGTACCTCCCTCAAGAGAGAGTACCTCCCTCAAGAGAGTACCTCCCTCAAGAGAGTACCTCCCTCAAGAGAGTACCTCCCTCAAGAGAGAGTACCTCCCTCAAGAGAGTACCTCCCTCAAGAGAGTACCTCCCTCAAGAGAGTACCTCCCTCAAGAGAGAGTACCTCCCTCAAGAGAGTACCTCCCTCAAGAGAGTACCTCTCTCAAGAGAGTACCTCCCTCAAGAGAGTACCTCCCTCAAGAGAGAGTACCTCCCTCAAGAGAGAGTACCTCCCTCAAGAGAGTACCTCCCTCAAGAGAGAGTACCTCTCTCAAGAGAGTACCTCCCTCAAGAGAGTACCTCCCTCAAGAGAGTACCTCCCTCAAGAGAGTACCTCCCTCAAGAGAGTACCTCCCTCAAGAGAGTACCTCCCTCAAGAGAGAGTACCTCCCTCAAGAGAGTACCTCCCTCAAGAGAGAGTACCTCCCTCAAGAGAGAGTACCTCTCTCAAGAGAGTACCTCCCTCAAGAGAGTACCTCCCTCAAGAGAGTACCTCCCTCAAGAGAGTACCTCCCTCAAGAGAGTACTCTCTCAGTGTAACTTATACTGAAAAGTGCAAGGATTTAGCTCTGTTATTAACTGTGATATATAACTGACGTGCGAGCCTTGATGTGCATGCATAAACAGTCTTACTAATGACATATAGAAGCGTGTCTCCCATAACGTGGTGTAGCATAAACGTTTGCCTGTTGTCATACAGTAAATGTGTCTGCTTAGTAGAGTTATAGTGGCTCATCTTGAGTGAGGCGAGGAGTAAGGGGCGGCGTTCTTCACCCGGTGGACGCTGAGGTGATTGTCAGCCTGGGGCCGGATGGTAAGGATTGGTGCCCTTCTATTCTTATTTTTATAGTTTCTACTCTTGGGCTGGACGGTAGAGCGACGGTCTCGCGTCGTGCAAGTCAGCGTTCAATCCCCGAATGTCCAAGTGGTTGGCCATCATTCCTTTCCCCAGTCCCATCCCAAATCCTTATCCTGACCCCTTCCCAGTGCTATATAATCGTAATGGCTTGGCGTTTTCTCCTGATAGTTCTCTTCCCTTTGTTTTCAGAGTCGAGTTGAGTGCCACCCTTTAGGTGTGGCACTAAGGAGTGCCACTCGTTAGTTGGGGGATGGCACTCAAATAGTCAGCTAGAAGGGCTAGTCTCAGGTATCTTTCACAGATATCTTACCTAGGAGCTTTTGAGTAGTGTTTACCACATAGGGCGGACAGGGAGCCGGTCGGCCGAGCGGACAGCACGCTGGACTTGTGATCCTGTGGTCCCGGGTTCGATCCCGGGCGCCGGCGAGAAACAATGGGCAGAGTTTCTTTCACCCTATGCCCCTGTTATCTAGCAGTAAAATAGGTACCTGGGAGTTAGTTAGCTGTCACGGGCTGCTTCCTGGGGGTGGAGGCCTGATCGAGGACCGGGCCGCGGGGAGACTAAAGCCCCGAAATCATCTCAAGATAGATAAGGGCGCTACATAAGTCTTTCTGAGCTTGGGCTTCACATTCCATTATATAATGAGGCAAAGTATGCGAACAGTTCTGCTGACGGAGTTTACAATTAGTCAACCATACATCAGCAGACGTTACAAACTCGCAAAAGGTACTTGTGGCCGAGCCTAAGCCTAGCAGTGGTAACATCCAGAAGCCTACCAACCTGATTGGATTACTTTCATAAATAACTTATCGATTTTTTTGTATTATTATTTTGTAAATGATTGTATTACTGTTGTTGTTGCTCTTGTTACTTTGTTGCTACGCCTGGTATTTAAGTTCTTAGGGAAATTGTTGCTGTTGCTGTAATCTCAATTATTATTATCACTCAAATTTCTTGGTTCTCTCTTTTAGTATTTAGGCACAGACGACTTCTCTTTAATAAAATAATTTCATATCTCTATATTTTGAACGAAACCTCATACACGGATCTGTGCCACATGGAGGATTAATCTTTGGCTTTTGTGCTCAGCTTTAAAGCAGCATAACTGAACGTTAGATATAATTGTACACAGGTATTGCACACATATATTATATATATATATATATATATATATATATATATATATATTATATATATTATATATATATATATATATATATATAGGGAAAGACAATGGGATACATAGGGGATAAATGGGGACGAAGCACATACAAGATTAATCAGGTGGCAATTGGCCTGTTATGTTGAACAGTGTCTTCTGTGTTGGCATCGTTATGTTCTGGTCTTGTCCTTACTCTCATGGTGGGTAGGGTAAATAGTTCCATGATTTGGGTGTTCATGGTAGGTTGTTCTATTCTTATGTGGATTGCTTCAAGAATTTGTAATCTTCTTACGTCTTGGGTTTTGTCTATTATACAGGTATTTTTGTTTAACATTTCTCTTGTTAGGGTGATGTCATGGGCTTGTCTCATGTGATTCCTAGAGGCACCGGATTGAAGATGGCATGTCAAACGCCTCGTCAGCTTGGTCGACGTCATACCTATGTACTTAGATTGAAGGTTACATCCTTCGTGGGGGCAAGTGTACGTGTATATATATGTACATGTATATATAATATTTGTCGGTGTATATATATAATACACGACACAGATATTACACAATCCTAATAATTAATACACTATGGATCCTGGCCATCTTGTTTCAGTGGAACTAGTTTCAACATAAGCTGAGAAAAGAAAATGTGGCTGACTTAAACGCTGCCTAATGTGACGCAAAACCTGTAAGACAATGCAAGAGTCAATAGATGGAAGTGTCATATTCCCGTATGAACAACACCAAGGAAGGCATCAGTATAAGCAGTGAATTCCAGTAGTTCATTGGATAAAAAAATCAACCGTGGAGAGACATGGAGCAACAATATACAAAAAGGGTGACAGGCGAGAGGCGCTGAACTACAGGCCAGTTTCCCTAACTTGTATACCATGCAAGGTGATGGAGAGGATTGTGAGAAAAAGGCTCGCAGAGCATCTGGAGGGAAATAGCTTTGTAACACACAAACAAATGGGTTCAGAGATGGCATATCGTGCCTCAGAGGGTAAATAGAAATCTATGACCAAGCAACACAAATTAGGCAAGAAAGAGAACGGTGGGCAGCCTGCATTTTCTTGGACTGTCAGAGGGCCTTTGACAGTAGCTCACAAAAGGCTGTTACAAAAGTTGGAGTAGCAGGAGGAGTACACGGTAAGGTGCTCCAGTGGAAAAGGGAGTATCTAAGCCAACAGGAAACAGCAAGTAACTGTGAGGGGGGAGACATCAGAGTGGCGAGAT
>WNGS01166226.1:20021098-20062309 GCA_020271785.1 Procambarus virginalis | reverse complement strand
ATACTTTATAATGCAATAGCTAGGTTGTAGGTTCATGATCCTTCTTGTTGTATAATATGGGACAATATATTGTAATGATGCGCAATATGCTTCAGTATGAGTAATATTTGTCTGCCATACTCACCACCCCAACCATCACCAGGTACCAACACTCACCACCCACAACCATCACCAGGTACCAACACTCACCACCCACAACCATCACTAAGTACCAACACTCACCACCCACAACCATCACCAGGTACCAACACTCACCACCCACAACCATCACCAGGTACCAACACTCACCACCCACAACCATCACTAGGTACCAAACACTCACCACCCACAACCATCACCAGGTACCAACACTCACCACCCACAACCATCACTAGGTACCAACACTCACCACCCACAACCATCACTAGGTACCAACACTCACCACCCACCACAACCATCACTAGGTACCAACACTCACCACCCACAACCATCACCAGGTACCAACACTCACCACCCACAACCATCACTAGGTACCAACCACTCACCACCCACAACCATCACTAGGTACCAACACTCACCACCCACAACCATCACCAGGTACCACACTCACCCCCCACAACCATCACTAGGTACCAACACTCACCACCCACAACCATCACTAGGTACCACACTCACCACCCACAACCATCACTAGGTACCACACACTCACCACCCACAACCATCACTAGGTACCAACACTCACCACCCACAACCATCACTAGGTACCAACACTCCCACCCACAACTATCACTAGGTACCAACACTCACCACCCACAACCATCACCAGGTACCACACACTCACCACCACAAACCATCACCAGGTACCAACACTCACACCCACACCATCACCAGGTACCAACACTCACCACCCACAACCATCACTAGGTACCACACTCACCACCCACAACCATCACTAGGTACCACACACTCACCACCCACAACCATCACTAGGTACCACACACTCACCACCCACAACCATCACTAGGTACCACACACTCACCACCCACAACCATCACTAGGTACCAACACTCACCACCCACAACCATCACCAGGTACCAACACTCACCACCCACAACCATCACCAGGTACCAACACTCACCACCCACAACCATCACCAGGTACCACAATAACCACTCCTCTACCTCCTACAGGTGATGTACAACGGGCTGGAGATCCTTCGGGAGGTGCAGGAGGACCCCAAGTCGTCGCAGGTGTATGGAGTCGAGTGGGAGTGTTCGGAGGAGTTCGATGCCACCCCTGACGTGGCTATCAGCTTCATCAAACCCGGAGCGTACGTAGCCTTCCAGGACTCCTACCCCAGGACGGGAGGATCCATCAAGATGGAGATCAAGACGCAGTCAGAACACGCACTACTTCTCTATAACACCGGGCCACCATCCAGGTAATTCCTACGTTACTGATCCCATCAGACAGTTTTCTCTGATAAAACGCCGAGAATGAACGTTTTCTCATCTCAATTGAACATGAGAATTGTGTTATCCATTACTCGCTCAACTTCAGATGTTTGTTTACATCGTAGTAGTAGTCGAACTTAAGGCATTTTATTGACACTATTGAGCGTCTGATGTTCTGGTCTTAGTTCCGGGGGCCAGTGACCCCTCGGCCAGCATCCTGGCGGAAGATTTGGTCATATAAAATGTTGCTGCTTGTAGCTCTCACTGCAATATAGAGTTTCCAGCCTCGTTGATCAGGTTACTGCTGTTGATGGTTATCAAGTTCCTTCTTGAACACAATGGGGATTTGTTGGCAGTTTCTCTTCTATTCAGAGGGAGGGTGATACGCCATGAGGCCTTAAGGGTTGTATATTAATGTCTTAGTGTACTTATTGCACCTCTAAATTGTTATGTGGGTGTGAACAAGAATATCTTGTTCATTCTATCGTGCTCCCAGGTTGATGGGCACCACATTAAGAACAGCTTGGTTATAGGTTTCTTAACATTAAGCAATATAGTCGTAACGGCTTAGTGCTTTCGCCTGATAATTGCGAATCCAGGTCTTGCAAGGAATATTAACAATCTGTAGATTACGGATCACTTTCACCTGCTTTCCAGAGAATACAATACATCCCATTTTAAGCATAACTCAGTATTTTCTTATCGAAGATATTCGTGCATTAATGTACTCTGCTGCACAGTCTCCAAATTAACAAGTTCCTTAGGTTCTAATGAAGCAGTTAACACCTTACAGATCCAGTCTAGAGAACAAAATGGTTTTAATAATGTTAGCATTGCCTTAACATTTTCTTTTTTTACTTTATTGGTTTTTTTTTGCACTAGAGACCACTGCATTTTTGTTTTAATTATAAGGTTTTCCGACAGGATAAATCTCAGTTCTTGAAAGTTTTCTTTCTGATCTATGGAATGGTTTGAGTGTTTTTTATGCGGTTGAAGGTTTAATATCATAGTTGTATTTTCTGGAATGGTTTAACTTTGGTTCCAGTTTTAATTTCTTCGCGTTACTCTTGCTATATAACCAGTAAGTGGTTATATACTAAGAGTTAACACTGACTTCATATTGTTTGTTGTGGCCCATTGTATGACTTGGTTCACATAAACGTTGGAGGTATTTTTTCCTCTATGCATACTATACATAGAGGTGTGTATATGTAAACTATGAGACTGGGAAGAGCATTAGAGCACGACGCCCAACCCACAAATCTAAAAATCAAAGAACTGGCGATGTTTCGCTCAGTCCTGGACCGTTATCAAGTAGTAACGGACCGAAACGCCGAAAATTCCTTTAGTTTCAGATTTATGGGTTGGATGCCTAATACTAAGCCCTATATATTTTAAATATATTTTTATATTATTGTGTTACATGTTATTGTGCCTGTACCCAGAAAAACGAAAGCTCTTGCTTGACTTTTTTAACTATTGCCGTGTGAATCAATACATTTCTTTAAGACAGAGATGGTTATAAACATTGAGGTCCAGACCAGAGTTCGTTCATGATTACAGCTTTCAAGAAACAGCTTTAGCCTGCCTTTCATCTAGGTAATAACTACTGTCTTTCTTCCCCCTACAGATCCGATTTCATCGCCCTTGAGATCTATGAGGGTCACCTCAGACTCATCCTCGATAAAGGCAATGGAGCTGTCGGCCTCAACAGGTAAACACACACACACACACACACACACACACACACACACACACATATATATATATATATATATATATATATATATATATATATATATATATATATATATATATATATATGCAATTGACGATCACTAAACACTGATCATTTGTATGAGGAAAAACCACAAAGAATTGGAGAAAGGGGGGTGAACGGTCAAGTGTTGACAATGGCCTTAACAAGCCGAAACGTTCACCCCCCTTTCTCCAATTCTTTGTGGTTTTTCCGCATATATATATATATATATATATTATTAGTATATTTTGGTAGCAGTCTTTCTTGTAAACATATGTTGTTGAATATGACCGAAAAGGTAAGATTAATCATTCTAACTCGAATCTTCTCAATATTTCTTATGTTTTTCTTCACTGTCGGTGGTAATAAAAATAACAATTCTCCGAAATTCATTTTTTAATTGTCTGGCGCCTGAACGCGTTTCGTAATTCGAATTACATTTTCAAAGACTTAATGTACACACAAATTCTTCATACTTATACTCTATTGGATGAGGTGATATGGTACAAAAGTTTTGGATGAGGTGACAAACACAAGACAGAACACGAAACAATGGGTATAAATTGGATAAGTGAACATATGAATGGAAGTAACTGCAGAAGGTCTATTGGCCCATACTTCCTCTTGCTGCTTCCATATTGGTTCGGGGTCTTGAAGTAGGTAGAATATGGTTGTGCATTAATTGGCTGTTGATTGCTGGTGTTGACTTTTTGACGTGTAGTGCCCTGCTGATATCAAGCCGCCTGCTATCGCCGTACCTATCGATGATTTCTGTGTTGTTTGTTAAGATTTCTCTGGTGATGGTCTGGTTGTGAGAAGAGATTATGTGTTCCTTGATGGCTCCCTGTTGCTTGTGCATTGTTAGTCGCCTAGAAAGAGACGTTGTTGTCTTGCCTATATACTGAGTTCTTTGGGGCTTACAGTTCCTAAGTGGGCATTTAAAGGCATAGACGACATTGGTCTCCTTCAAAGCGTTCTGCTTGGTGTCTGGCGAGTTTTTCATGAGTAGATTGGCCGTTTTTTGGTTTTATAATAAATTATCAATTGTATTTTCTGATTTTTGTCTGTAGGGATGACGTTCCTGTCTCATCTACTACTAAAGAAACTGACAACATTATTTGGAGGACGTCATTCTTAAAAAAGACGAATATCTGGCAAAAATGAACCTCATACTCTCTGACCAAACTAAATTCCAAAGGGTAATGAAGGACACTACAGCCGAATTGAAAACGAAGGTAAACAGATTGATCGAAACTGTGAACTCCAAGAAATCCGGACTCCACCTGCCAAAAGTTGTTGAGGAATACAAACCTGGGTATGTCTATGGAAATGTCAAGACCCACAAGCCAGGAAACCCTCTTCGGCCAATCATCAGCCAGATACCCACACCCACATACAGACTGGCTAAGCGACTCTAGCGGGCTGCTGACTCCTTACGTACCCTGTGCTTTCAGCTTGAAGTCTCCCAAGGAATTTGTCGGCTTACTGCGCAGAGCACGGGCCACGGGGACAAGAGCCTCGTTAGAGGTGGAGTCACTATTTACCAACGTACCTGTGGACGAGACAATCGGATGATAGCAGACAGAGTGTATCGTGACCCGGCTTGCACTCCTCTTGACATGCCAGAAAGCATACTGAAGAAACTACTCCAAGCCTGCACTAAAGAGGCACCCTTCGTGAGCCCAGATGGGCACATGTATAAGCAAGTAGATGGGGTCGCCATGGGTTCTCCCCTAGGTGTCCTGTTTGCGAACTTCTACATGGGCACCATCGAGCAGAGGGTCTTAGTTGACATGGGCTTAAAACCCGCCATATACTGCAGGTATGTTGACGACATTTTTACACAGGTACTTGATGCCAGAAGTCTGCAGCAGCTGAAGGAGGCATTTGAGCAGAATTCTGTGTTGAGTTTCACGTACGAGATGGAAAACAATGGGAAGCTGCCCTTTCTGGATGTAACAGTCACGGAAAGGAGCGGAGGCTTCCATACTGCAGTCTACACCAAAGAAACAAACATAGGAATGTGCCTCAATGCCAATAGTGACTGCCCAGACAGGTACAAGAGGAGTGTTGTCAATGCTTACGTCGACCGTGCTCTAAGCCACAGCTCAGGATGGAGAGAAGTCGATGAAGAACTCTGTAGGGTAAGGCAAGTCCTAGTCAACAACGGCTTCTCTAACGGTTTCGTTGAAGACATCATAAAAAGAAAGGTAAACGCCATGCAACTTCTGAAGAGTCAACCAACACAACACTTGTACCCCCAATTAGACTATTTTACAGGAACTTCTTTTCGACGGCTCATAAAACGGAGGAAAGGGTCCTGAAAGATATTGTTGATAGGAACGTCATCCCTACAGACAAAAATCAGAAAATACAATTGATAATTTATTATAAAACCAAAAAAACGGTCAATCTACTCATGAAAAACTCGCCAGACACCAAGCAGAACGCTTTGAAGGAGACCAACGTCGTCTATGCCTTTAAATGCCCACTTGGGGGACTGTAAACCCCAAAGAACTCAGTATATGGCAAGACAACAACGTCTCTTTCTAGGCGACTAACAATGCAAGCAACAGGGAGCCATCAAGGAACACATAATCTCTTCCTACAACCAGACCATCACCAGAGAAGTCTTAACAAAAACACAGAAATCATCGATAGGTACGGCGATAGCAGGCGGCTTTTACATCAGCAAGGCACTACACATCAAAAAGTCAACACAGTAATAAACATCCAATTAATGCACAACTATATTCTACCCACTTGAAGACTCCGCACCAATATAGAAAGCATCAAAAGGAAGTATGGGCCAAAAAGGCCCTTGCAGTACTTCCATTCTTATGCTCTCATATCCAATTAATACCCCATTGTTCCGTGTTCTGTCTTGTGTTGTGTCACAAGTTTTTTCACCTCATCCAAAACTGTTGTACCATATCACCTCACCAAGTCCTGGTGCTATTAAATAAGCTCCCTGACTGGGAGCTTAGTTAATTAGCACCAGGACTGACCACTCCTTATAGACGATCATTGGTGCGGTGGTCACGGTATGTGTACGTTTAGGGGTGATCCTGGACGGNCACTTCCATAGTGTATAACAAATCACTGGCAACAGGGGAACTGCCAGAAATTTGGAAAGCAGCTAATGTAGTCCCGATATACAAGAAAGGGGGATAGACAGGAGGCACTGAACTACAGGCCAGTGTCCCTAACTTGCATACCATGCAAGCTGATGGAGAAGATTGTGCGAAGAAAGCTAGTGGAACATCTGGAGCGAAGGATCTTTGTAACACAGCTTCAACATGGGTTCAGGGATGGCAAGTCCTGCCTCACAGGGTTAATTGAATTCTACGACCAGGCAACAAAAATCAGGCAAGAGAGGGATGGGCAGACTGCATATTTTTGGATTGCCAGAAAGCCTTTGATACAGTACTACACAAGGGTCTAGTGAAAAAGATGGAGATGCAGGCTGGAGTGAAAGGGAAGATACTCCATTGGATAAAGGAGTACCTAAGCAACAGAAGACAACGTGTCAGTGTGAGGGGTGAGGTCTCAGATTGGCGAGCCGTCACAAGTGGAGTCCCGCAGGGGTCAGTCCTTGGACCTTTACTGTTTTTGATATGTAAATGATCTCCCGGAGGGTATAGACTCGTTTCTCTCAATGTTTGCTGATGACGCCAAAATTATGAGGATGATTGAAACAGGATGATAGTAGGAGGCTACAAGATGACCTGGACAGATTGAATGAATGGTTCAAAAAATGGCTGCTCAAGTTCAACCCGAGTAAAAGCAAAGTAATGAAACTAGGCGGCGGAAACAGAAGGCCAGACACAGGATACAGAATGGGAAATGAAATACTTCATCAAACGGACAAAGAGAAAGATCTAGGAGTTGATATCACACCAAACCTGTCTCCTGAAGCCCACATAAAAAGAATTACGTCTGCGGCATATGCGAGGCTGGCTAACATCAGAAAAACATTTAGGAACCTGTGTAAGGAATCATTCAGAATCTTGTATACCACATATGTAAGACCAATCCTGGAGTATGTGGCCCCAGCATGGAGCCCGTACCTTGTCAAGTACAAGACGAAGCTGTAAAAAGTTCAGAGGTATGCCACTAGACTAGTCCCGGAGCTAAGAGGCATGAGTTACGAGGAAAGGCTGCGAGATATGCACCTTACGACACTGGAAGACAGAAGAGTAAGGGAGACATGATCACTACCTACAAAATCCTTAGGGGTATTGACAGGGTAGACACGGATAAATTATTTAACACTGGTGGTAAGCGAACAAGGGGACACAGGTGGAAACTGAGTACCCAAATGAGCAACAGGACGTTAGAAAGAATTTTTTCAGTGTCAGAGTAGTTAACAGGTGGAATACATTGGGCAATGATGTGGTGGAGGCTGACTCCATACACAGTTTTAAATGTAGATATGACAGAGCCCAGTAGGCTCAGGAATCTGTACAACAATTGATTGACGGTTGAGAGGCGGGACCAAAGAGCCAAAGCTCAACCTGCGCAAGCACAATTAGGTGAGTACACACAGGGGGTCTCAGGGGTAGGGGGCCTGGTAGCCTGGTGGATCGCGCGCAGGACTCGTAATTCTGTGGCGCGGGTTTGATTCCCGCACCAGGCAGAAACAAATGGGCAAAGTTTCTTTCACCCTGAATGCCCCTGTTACCTAGCAGTAAAAAGGTACCTGGGAGTTAGTCAGCTGTCACGGGCTGCTTCCTGGGGTGTGTGTGTGTGGTGTGGAAAAAAAAGTAGTTAGTAAACAGTTGATTGGCAGTTGAGAGGCGGACCGAAAGAGCAAAGCTCAACCCCGCAAACACAACTAGGTGAATACACGTACACACACATTTCTAATATATGTTAACAACATGTTTACATGAGTAGAGTCCTACATGTCAGTGTTCGTGGATGATGCAAAATTAATGAGAAGAGTTGTGACAGATGAGGATTGCAGGATCCTCCAAGAGAACCTGAACAGGTTGCAGAGATGGTCAGAAAAATGGCTACTGGAGTTCAACACGAGCAAATGCAAAGTTATGGAAATGGGACTAGGTGATAGGAGACCGAAGGGACAGTACACAATGAAGGGGAACAGCCTACCTGTGACGACGCGAGAAAGAGATCTGGGTGTGGACGTAACACCTAATCTATCTCCTGAGGCACATATAAATAGGATAACGACAGCAGCGTACTCTACACTGGCAAAAGTTAGAACATCATTCAGAAACCTAAGTAAGAAGGCATTTAGGGCGCTTTACACTGCCTATGTGAGGCCAGTCTTAGAGAATGCCACCTCATCATGGAGTCCCCATCTGAAGAAGCACATAAGGAAACCGGAAAAGGTTCAGAAGTGTGCAACGAGACTCGTCCCAGCGTTACGAGGGATGGGGTATGAAGAGCGCCTGAAGGAACTGTGCCTTACGACACTAGAAGGAAGAAGGGAGATGGGGGATATGGTAGGAACGTATAAAATACTCAGAGGGATTGACAGAGTGGACATAGACGAAATGTTCACACGGAATGGTAACACAACGAGGGGACATGGGTGGAAGCTGGAAACTCAGATGAGTCACAGAGATGTTAGGAAGTTTTCTTTTAGCGTGAGAGTAGTGGGAAAATGAAACGCACTTAAGGAACAGGTTGTAGAAGCAAATACTATTCATAATTTTAAAACCAGGTATGATAGGGAAATGGGACAGGAGTCATTGCTGTAAACAACCGATGCTCGAAAGGCGGGAGCCAAGAGTCAATGCTCGATCCTGCAGACACAAATAGGTGAGTACACACACACACACACACACACATGTACGCCTGTGAGTCTCTCTGAGGGGCCTGATGGCTAAGTGGACAGTGCTCTGAATTCGTAATCCAAGGATCCGGGGATCAATCCCGGGGATGGCGGAAACAAATGGGCAGAGTTTCATTCACCCTGATGCGCTTGTTCACTTAGCAGTAATAGGTTCCTGGGATTTAGACAGCTGCTACGGGCTGCTTTCTGGGTGTGTGTGTGGGGGGGGAAAAAATAGTTGATTTACTGTTGAGAGGCGGGCACAAAGAACCGGAACTCAACCCCGCAAGCGCAACTAGGTGAATACACACACACACACACACACACACACACACACACACACACACACACACACACACACACACACACACACACACACACACACAGGCCCCAGCTGGTAGCCTGGTGGATAGCGCGCAGGACTTGTAGTTCTGTGGCGCGGGTTCGATTCCCGCACCAGGTAGAAACAAATGGGCAAAGTTTCTTTCACCCTGAATGCCCCTGTTACCTAGCAGTAAATAGGTACCTTGGAGTTAGTCAGATGTCACGGGCTGCTTCCTGGTGTGTGTGTGTGTGTGTGTGTGGTGTGGAGAAAAAAAGTAATTAGTAAACAGTTGATTGACAGTTGAGAGGCGGGCCGAAAGAGCAAAGCTCAACCCCAGCAAACACAACTAGGTGAATACACACGCACACACACACACACCACACACACACACACACACACAATCAAATGCTCATTCAACCCCTCCCTCCCCCCTTACCCAATACCGACCCCGTCACCCCTCCCTCATTTCCCCCCTGTCCTCCCTCCCCCCTTCTTTCCTTACCCTCTTTATCCTCCCCCTCATCCCATATCCTCCATGTCCCCCCCTCTTCCTTACCCATAGCCTCCCTGGCCCCCCCTTCCCTTGACCCCCCACCCTTCACCCCAGTATCCTCTGAGACCCTGTTAACCACCTCTCAAATCTTCACATCTATGGAAGAGTTTCCACCATCAGCAGAACACTCACCAAGAAAGGGACAAGAGAATGAATACAAGAAAGTGAGCTTCAAGGAAATGTACATTAATATAGAAGGGATTACTAATTAAACAAGTGAACTCGGAGAGTGGGCACTAGAAGAAAACCCAGACATAATAGCACTCACAAAAACAAAGTTAACGAAAACCATAACAAATGCAGTGTTTCCACAGGACTTCTATGTAGTGAAGGAAGAGGTTTAGCTCTGCTGATAAGAAAAGGCTGGAGTTTTGAAAAGATGGTTATTCAGGGCTGTGAGGATTTCTTTGACTACATAACAGGCACCATAGCAACTGGAGGACAAAAAGTTATAGTAGTAGTCATATATAACCCCCCACCGAACGACAGAAGACCCAGACAGGAATATGATAGAAACAACATGGCCACCATTATATAATAGAGAGAGCAGCTTCTGTTGCTAGCAGGAAACAGATCCAGACTACTAATCATGTGAGACTTTAACCATGGGAAGATAGATTGAGAGAACAGAGACCCACATGGAGGACCAGACACATGGAGACCTAAGCTGCTGGACGTGGTAACAAGAAACTTTCTAAGTCAACGCATCAAGGGACCGACAAGAATGAGAGGAGAGGATGGACTAGCTATTCTTCATCTGATATTACCCTAAATGAGTAATTTAGGGTTAAATACCCTGAAATTTCCATCTCTTTTAAGGGTCTGAGTGGTGTAGTGGGTTAAAGGCGTACCAGCTATGCCAGGTGTTGTGTAGCGTCTGTGCTGGCTAGGGTTCGAGTCTCCTGGTGAGAGTTGTTGTCTAAAGTTGTTTAACATCAAACTTGCGTGTTTAAGCAAGTTAGTGCATGTATATATAAATATATATATATATATATATATATATATATATATATATATATATATATATATATATATATATATATTGTGTTAATGGGATGAAGACAAAGTGATGAGGGATGAATGAAAGGTTCGAAAGAGATTTGAGAGGGAATATTGGGAGGGAGGTGGTAGTGGGGAACTTAGCTTTCGATGTTTCCGAGGATCAACGACTCTACGGCCCGGTCTCTGACCAGGAGGGAGAATGACCCCGGGCGCAGCAGGGTATCCTGCGTACCCTACCTAGTATATATGTACAAATAAAAGTCACACTTGACTGAATTACTGAACAGGAAAGAAAAACAAGATAGCCTCTAACTGCATTGACTGATTGAATTAATCCATCCTTTTCATACGAGTAACTTGTTATTGATACGAGGGGAGGTAGAGAAGTGACCTGTGATTGGTTGTAGTATTGTTGAGACAGAGGGAGGGAGTGAGGGAGGGAGGGGAATGTCAGGAGAAGGGGGGACGTAATTGGCTGCGTTAATGTGTATAGCGACAGAATGAGTTGTGATTGGCTGCGTTATGTGGTGGCGGAAGACAATGCGGCATCATGATTGGCTGCTTTGTTTATTGACTATAAATGTTTGTGGTATTGATGTGTTTATTTGGTTGTCCACTGATGTGACTGGTCCACCGCCCCAGCTGTGTGGTGATGGTGTCACTGTCTACCAGCTGGCCCAGACCACCGCTCCAGCTGTGTGGTGATAGTGTCACTGTTTACCAGCTGGCCCAGACCACCGCCCCAGCTGTGTAGTGATGGTGTCACTGTCTACCAGCTGGCCCAGACCACCGCTCTAGCTGTGTGGTGATGGTGTCACTGTCTACCAGCTGGCCCAGACCACCGCCCCAGCTGTGTGGTGATGGTGTCACTGTCTACCAGCTGGCCCAGACCACCGCCCCAGCTGTGTGGTGATGGTGTCACTGTCTACCAGCTGGCCCAGACCACCGCTCCAGCTGTGTGGTGATGGTGTCACTGTCTACCAGCTGGCCCAGACCACTGCTCCAGCTGTGTGGTGATGGTGTCACTGTCTACCAGCTGGCCCAGACCACCGCCCCAGCTGTGTGGTGATGGTGTCAATGTCTACCAGCTGGCCCAGACCACCGCCCCAGCTGTGTGGTGATGGTGTCACTGTCTACCAGCTGGCCCAGACCACCGCTCCAGCTGTGTGGTGATGGTGTCACTGTCTACCGGCTGGCCCAGACCACTGCTCCAGCTGTGTGGTGATGGTGTCACTGTCTACCAGCTGGACCAGACCACCGCTCCAGCTGTGTGGTGATGGTGTCACTGTCTACCAGCTGGACCAGACCACCGCTCCAGCTGTGTGGTGATGGTGTCACTGTCTACCGGCTGGCCCAGACCACCGCTCCAGCTGTGTGGTGATGGTGTCAATGTCTACCAGCTGGCCCAGACCACCGCTCCAGCTGTGTGGTGATGGTGTCACTGTCTACCGGCTGGCCCAGACCACTGCTCCAGCTGTGTGGTGATGGTGTCACTGTCTACCAGCTGGACCAGACCACCGCTCCAGCTGTGTGGTGATGGTGTCACTGTCTACCAGCTGGACCAGACCACCGCTCCAGCTGTGTGGTGATGATGTCACTGTCTACCAGCTGGCCCAGACCACCGCTCCAGCTGTGTGGTGATGGTGTCACTGTCTACCAGCTGGCCACACCACCGCCCCAGCTGTGTGGTGATTGTGTCACTGTCTACCAGCTGGCCCAGACCACCGCTCCAGCTGTGTGGTGATGGTGTCACTGTCTACCGGCTGGCCCAGACCACCGCTCCAGCTGTGTGGTGATGGTGTCACTGTCTACCAGCTGGCCCAGACCACCGCCCAGCTGTGTGGTGATGGTGTCACTGTCTACCAGCTGGCCCAGACCACCGCCCCAGCTGTGTGGTGATGGTGTCACTGTCTACCAGCTGGCCCAGACCACCGCTCCAGCTGTGTGGTGATGGTGTCACTGTCTACCAGCTGGCCCAGACCACCGCTCCAGCTGTGTGGTGATGGTGTCACTGTCTACCAGCTGGCCCAGACCACCGCTCCAGCTGTGTGGTGATGGTGTCACTGTCTACCAGCTGGCCCAGACCACCGCTCCAGCTGTGTGGTGATGGTGTCACTGTCTACCAGCTGGCCCAGACCACCGCTCCAGCTGTGTGGTGATGGTGTCACTGTCTACCAGCTGGCCCAGACCACCGCCCCAGCTGTGTGGTGATGGTGTCACTGTCTACCAGCTGGCCCAGACCACCGCTCCAGCTGTGTGGTGATGGTGTCACTGTCTACCAGCTGGCCCAGACCACCGCTCCAGCTGTGTGGTGATGGTGTCACTGTCTACCAGCTGGCCCACACCACCGCTCCAGCTGTGTGGTGATGGTGTCACTGTCTACCAGCTGGCCCAGACCACCGCTCCAGCTGTGTGGTGATGGTGTCACTGTCTACCAGCTGGCCCAGACCACCGCCCAGCTGTGTGGTGGTGGTGTCACTGTCTACCAGCTGGCCCAGACCACCGCCCCAGCTGTGTGGTGATGGTGTCACTGTCTACCAGCTGGCCCAGACCACCGCTCCAGCTGTGTGGTGATGGTGTCACTGTCTACCAGCTGGCCCAGACCACCGCCCAGCTGTGTGGTGATGGTGTCACTGTCTACCAGCTGGCCCAGACCACCGCTCCAGCTGTGTGGTGATGGTGTCACTGTCTACCAGCTGGCCCAGACCACGCTCCAGCTGTGTGGTGATGGTGTCACTGTCTACCAGCTGGCCCAGACCACCGCTCCAGCTGTGTGGTGATGGTGTCACTGTCTACCAGCTGGCCCAGACCACCACCCCAGCTGTGTGGTGATGGTGTCACTGTCTACCAGCTGGCCCAGACCACCGCTCCAGCTGTGTGGTGATGGTGTCACTGTCTACCAGCTGGCCCAGACCACCGCTCCAGCTGTGTGGTGATGGTGTCACTGTCTACCAGCTGGCCCAGACCACCGCCCAGCTGTGTGGTGATGGTGTCACTGTCTACCAGCTGGCCCAGACCACTGCTCCAGCTGTGTGGTGATGGTGTCACTGTCTACCAGCTGGCCCAGACCACCGCTCCAGCTGTGTGGTGATGGTGTCACTGTCTACCAGCTGGCCCAGACCACCGCCCCAGCTGTGTGGTGATGGTGTCACTGTCTACCAGCTGGCCCAGACCACCGCTCCAGCTGTGTGGTGATGGTGTCACTGTCTACCAGCTGGCCCAGACCACCGCTCCAGCTGTGTGGTGATGGTGTCACTGTCTACCAGCTGGCCCAGACCACCCCCAGCTGTGTGGTGATGGTGTCACTGTCTACCAGCTGGCCCAGACCACCGCTCCAGCTGTGTGGTGATGGTGTCACTGTCTACCAGCTGGCCCAGACCACCGCTCCAGCTGTGTGGTGATGGTGTCACTGTCTACCAGCTGGCCCACACCACCGCTCCAGCTGTGTGGTGATGGTGTCACTGTCTACCAGCTGGCCCAGACCACTGCTCCAGCTGTGTGGTGATGGTGTCACTGTCTACCAGCTGGCCCAGACCACAGC
This sequence comes from Procambarus virginalis, assembly GCA_020271785.1. Classification (NCBI taxonomy): domain Eukaryota; kingdom Metazoa; phylum Arthropoda; class Malacostraca; order Decapoda; family Cambaridae; genus Procambarus; species Procambarus virginalis. The sequence goes on along the minus strand of WNGS01166226.1, from coordinate 20,047,893 downwards.
TCCAGCTGTGTGGTGATGGTGTCACTGTCTACCAGCTGGCCCAGACCACTGCTCCAGCTGTGTGGTGATGGTGTCACTGTCTACCAGCTGGCTCAGACCACAGCTCCAGCTGTGTGGTGATGGTGTCACTGTCTACCAGCTGGCTCAGACCACCGCTCCAGCTGTGTGGTGATGGTGTCACTGTCTACCAGCTGGCTCAGACCACCGCTCCAGCTGTGTGGTGATGGTGTCACTGTCTACCAGCTGGCTCAGACCACCGCTCCAGCTGTGTGGTGATGGTGTCACTGTCTACCAGCTGGCCCAGACCACCGCCCCAGCTGTGTGGTGATGGTGTCACTGTCTACCAGCTGGCCCAGACCACCGCTCCAGCTGTGTGGTGATGGTGTCACTGTCTACCAGCTGGCCCAGACCACCGCCCCAGCTGTGTGGTGATGGTGTCACTGTCTACCAGCTGGCCCAGACCACCGCTCCAGCTGTGTGGTGATGGTGTCACTGTCTACCAGCTGGCCCAGACCACCGCTCCAGCTGTGTGGTGATGGTGTCACTGTCTACCAGCTGGCTCAGACCACCGCTCCAGCTGTGTGGTGATGGTGTCACTGTCTACCAGCTGGCCCAGACCACCGCTCCAGCTGTGTGGTGATGGTGTCACTGTCTACCAGCTGGCCCAGACCACCGCTCCAGCTGTGTGGTGATGGTGTCACTGTCTACCAGCTGGCCCAGACCACCGCCCCAGCTGTGTGGTGATGGTGTCACTGTCTACCAGCTGGCCCAGACCACCGCTCCAGCTGTGTGGTGATGGTGTCACTGTCTACCAGCTGGCCCAGACCACCGCTCCAATAAAAAAAATTGTAGTAGTAGAAAAAGTTGATTGACAGTTGAGAGGTTGGCCGAACGAGCAGAGCTCAACCCCCGCAAGCACAACTGGGTGAATACAACTAGGTGAATACAAGGCTTTGGATTCTCAACTGGTGAGAAATCAACTGTTACCAAAGAGCCAGAGCTCAACCCCCGCAAGCACTAATAGGTGAGTTCAAATAGGTGAGAACACACATATATATATTGGAGGGGACCTAAACATTCTCTCTAATGCGTCATGTGTGGTTTCCTCCGAGGCTAAGGGTCCCCTTCTTCCAGACAGAGGTGGTACTCCCTTCTATATATATATATATATATATATATATATATATATATATATATATATATATATATATATATATATATATATATATATATATATATGACAGTGTAAGACAACGAAGGAAAATTGAAACAGGAATTTCTTTAAGTACTTTCGTATATTAATACATCTTCAGAAGGAGTCTGACACTGTCACATTTTTAATCACGTGTTTATTTTTCGTGATTTACACACACACACACACATGCTCCAGTGGATAAGGGAGTACCTAAGCAATAGGAAACAGAGAGTTACAGTGAGGGGTGAGACCTCAGACTGGCGTGAAGTCACCAGTGGAGTCCCACAGGGCTCTGTACTTGGACCTATCCTGTTTCTGATATACGTAAACGATCTCCCAGAGGGTATAGACTCATTCCTCTCAATGTTTGCTGACGACGCCAAAATTATGAGAAGGATTAAGACAGAGGAGGACAGCTTGAGACTTCAAGAAGACCTGGACAAGCTGCAGGAATGGTCGAACAAATGGCTGTTAGAGTTTAACCCAAGCAAATGTAATGTAATGAAGATAGGGGTAGGAAGCAGGAGACCAGATACAAGGTATCATTTGGGAGATGAAATACTTCAAGAGTCAGAGAGAGAGAAAGACCTGGGGGTTGATATCACGCCAGACCTGTCCCCTGAAGCTCATATCAAGAGGATAACATCAGCAGCATATGCCAGGTTGGCTAACATAAGAACGGCCTTTAGAAACTTGTGTAAGGAATCTTTCAGAACATTATATACCACATATGTCAGACCAATCCTGGAGTATGCGGCTCCAGCATGGAGTCCCTATCTAGTCAAGCATAAGACTAAACTGGAAAAGGTTCAAAGGTTTGCCACCAGACTAGTACCCGAGCTGAGAGGTATGAGCTACGAGGAGCGACTGCAGGAATTAAACCTCACTTCGTTGGAAGACAGAAGAGTTAGGGGGGACATGATCACCACATTCAAGATTCTCAGGGGAATCGACAGGGTTGATAAAGACAGGCTGTTTAACACAAGGGGCACACGCACTAGGGGACACAGGTGGAAGCTGAGTGCCCAAATGAGCCACAGAGATATTAGAAAGAACTTTTTTAGTGTCAGAGTGGTTGACAAATGGAATGCATTAGGAAGCGATGTGGTGGAGGCTGACTCCATACACAGTTTCAAATGTAGATATGATAGAGCCCATTAGGCTCAGGAAACTGTACACCTGTTGATTGACGGTTGAGAGGCGGGACCAAAGAGCCAGAGCTCAACCCCCGCAAGCACAACTAGGTGAGTACAACTAGGTGAGTACACACACACACACACACACACACACACACACACACACACACACACACACATATACATATATATGCATGCATGCAACACTGATCTAAGTATGCGGAAAAAACACATGTGAAAAATAGAGAATGCTTAACGCGTTTTCGGCTTAATTCGCCTTCATCAGAACAAAGTTGAATGAAATGAAAAGCTTGTTTAGCTGCTATAGAAACTAGTGTGAGAATAAGCACTTAACCACTGAAAGTGATTAATTAAACTGCTTTTACATTCTCAAGGTGACCTGAGCTTGTAAAAGCTTAGGTCAACCTGATTAAGGTAATTAACCAACTTAAGTGATTAAGGTGATTTCCAGGATGGGGAAGTGAACTGTCCAGAAACACACAGAAATTAATTCCATTTCTTGTTTAGAGTAATATAAATGGAATTGTAGGGTCATTACAGGTAAATTGTAACGCGCTGTCAATATCCAGTTTTGGAAATAACACAAAGTGAGTGCTTGTATCGTAACCACCTTCGTAACCATGCCCATTGTTCCATCAGTGGCTTGTGTCATTGTTCCATCAGTGGCTTGTATCATTGTTCCATCAGTGGCTTGTATCATTGTTCCATCAATGGCTTGTGTCATTGTTCCATCAGTGGCTTGTATCATTGTTCCATCAGTGGCTTGTATCATTGTTCCATCAGTGGCTTGTATCATTGTTCCATCAGTGGCTTGTATCATTGTTCCATCAGTGGCTTGTGTCATTGTTCCATCAGTGGCTTGTATCATTGTTCCATCAGTGGCTTGTATCATTGTTCCATCAGTGGCTTGTATCATTGTTCCATCAGTGGCTTGTATCATTGTTCCATCAGTGGCTTGTGTCATTGTTCCATCAGTGGCTTGTATCATTGTTCCATCAATGGCTTGTGTCATTGTTCCATCAGTGGCTTGTGTCATTGTTCCATCAGTAGCTTGTATCATTGTTCCATCAGTGGCTTGTATCATTGTTCCATCAGTAGCTTGTGTCATTGTTCCATCAGTGGCTTGTGTCATTGTTCCATCAGTAGCTTGTATCATTGTTCCATCAGTGGCTTGTATCATTGTTCCATCAGTGGCTTGTGTCATTGTTCCATCAGTGGCTTGTATCATTGTTCCATCAGTGGCTTGTATCATTGTTCCATCAGTGGCTTGTATCATTGTTCCATCAGTGGCTTGTATCATTGTTCCATCAGTGGCTTGTGTCATTGTTCCATCAGTAGCTTGTATCATTGTTCCATCAGTGGCTTGTGTCATTGTTCCATCAGTGGCTTGTGTCATTGTTCCATCAGTGGCTTGTATCATTGTTCCATCAGTAGCTTGTATCATTGTTCCATCAGTGGCTTGTATGGTAACCATACGCAACAGTATTGGAAGCTGTTCTATTGCATATTATATTCTCTCTTCCTTTTTAAATTTGTATTGATGTCCAAGTATGTGAGACGCTTGACTGTGTTAGCCGTGCTGCGTAACACACGCACTGTGTCGCTGGGGCAAGGTAAGATTATAAGCCGGAGCTCTAAGCCAGTAACATTATATTCACTTGGGTGGGCTATGTGGATAGACTAAGAGCTGATATATGAGGCCGATGTGCGGAGTGAAGGAACGGTGCTCAGTCCTACATGGACCATCGGGAATCGAACCTGATGAAGCCTCCGTTACATTGACAAATGAACATGCGTGCCACGGCGTACATTTTGTCTTTAAATTGTTTATTCCATAGTTGGCCAGGTAGACATGTCCCATTCTCACCTCACTCATAGACCTGCTCACCAGCCATGGTCAGCAGGTATACGGTACGGTTACCTTACCTTAAGGTTACCTTGAGGTGCTTCCGGGGCTTAGCGTCCCCGCGGCCCGGTCGTCGACCAGGCCTCCTGGTTGCTGGACTGATCAACCAGGCTGTTGGACGCGGCTGCTCGCAGCCTGACGTATGAGTCACAGCCTGGTTGATCAGGTATCCTTTGGAGGTGTTTATCCAGTTCTCTCTTGAACACTGTGAGGGGTTTGCCAGTTATGCCCCTTATGTGTAGTGGAAGCGTGTTGAACAGTCTCGGGCCTCTGATGTTGATAGAGTTCTCTCTCAGAGTACCTGTTGCACCGCTGCTTTTCAACGGGGGTATTCTGCACATCCTGCCATGTCTTCTGGTCTCATGTGATGTCATTTCTGTGTGCAGGTTTGGGACTAGCCCCTCAATTATTTTCCACGTATAGATTATTATGTATCTCTCCCGCCTGCGCTCAAGGGAATACAGATTTAGGCTCTTTAGTCGGTCCCAGTAGTTTAGATGTTTTACTGAGTGGATTCTAGCAGTAAAGGATCTCTGCACGCTCTCCAGGTCAGCAATTTCTCCAGCTTTGAAAGGGGCTGTCATTGTGCAGCAGTACTCCACTCTAGAGAGCACAAGCGTCTTGAAAAGTATCATCATCGGTATAGCATCTCTAGTGTGAAAAGTTCTTGTTATCCAACCTGTCATTTTTCTTACAGTTGTGACGGCTACTTTATTGTGTTCTTTAAAGGTAAGGTCTTCCGACATGAATACACCCAGATCCTTTACATTGCCTTTTCGTTCAATGTTATGATTTGCCTGAGTTTTGTACGTGGTTTCTGTTTTTATATTTTATTTTTTTCCGTAGCGCATGAACTGGAACTTATCTTCGTTGAACACTATATTATTTTCTGTAGCCTATAGAAAAACCTGATCTACATCTGATTGGAGGTTTGCCGTGTCCTCTATGTTGCCTACTCTCATGAAGATCCTAGTGTCATCTGCAAAGGATGATACAGTACTATAGGTTGTGTTCTTGTCTATGTCCGATATGAGGATGAGAAAAAGTACTGGAGCAAGCACAGTACCCTGGGGGACTGAGCTCTTCACGGTTGATGGGCTGGATTTTATTTTGTTGACTATTACACATTGGGTTCTGTTAGTCAAGAAATTGTAGATCCATCTGCCTATTTTTCCTTTTGAACGCATTTTATGTGCAATAACACCATGGTCACATTTATCAAAAGCTTTTGCGAAATCTGTGTAAATTACATCAGCGTTTTGTTTGTCTTCCATAGCATCTAATGCCATATTATAGTGGTCCAGCAACTGCGACAGGCAAGAGCGCCCTGTTCTGAAACCATGTTGTCCGGGGTTATGGAGATGCTGTGATTCCATGTATTTTGTGATCTTACTTCTTAGCACTCTGTCAAAATTTTTTATGATGTGGGATGTTAGTGCTATAGGTCTGTAATTTTTTGCCTCTGCCTTATTTCCTCCTTTATGGAGTGGTGCTATCTCTGTTGTTTTTAGTATATCAGGGATAACGCCAGTATCTTGGCTTTGTCTCCACAGAATGTGAAGGGCCTGCGATAGTGGTTTTTTACAGTTCTTGATGAATATGGAGTTCCAAGAATCCGGGCCTGGTGCAGAGTGCATAGGCATACTGTTTATGGCTTCTTCAAAATCCAGTTGGGATAGGGCGACGTCTGGTATATGATTTGATATTGGTATCAAATCCATGAAAAATTCATTTGGGTTATCAATCTTTAGTGCGTTTAATGGCTCGCTGAAAACAGAGTCGTACTGCTTCCTCAGTAATTCGCTCATTTCTTTGTTGTCATCGGTGAAAGTTCTATCTCCCTTTCGCAGGGGCCCGATACTAGATGTGGTTTTTTATCTTGATTTTGAATAGGAGAAAAAATATTTCGGATTTCTCTGTTTCACTGATGGCCTTTTGCTCTCTTTGCCTCTCCTGGGTTTTGTATGATTCTTGTAGCTTGAGTTCAATTGTTTCTATTTCTCTACCTAACCTTCTTCGCCGTTCTTGAGACAGGGTGCGACTCTCAAGTTGTTCCGCGATTCGTTTTCTTCGCCTATATAGGGAACGACGTTCCCGTTCCAATCTGCATCTCTTTCTCTTTTTTTCTTAGGGGTATACGGTTTGAACATATTTCTAGTGCTACTGAGCTTATTTTTTCCAGGCACTGGTTCAGGTTTGCATTTTATAGCTGTTCTTCCCAGTTTATTTCTGTGAAGTCTTGGTTTATTTGCTCCCAGTTCGTCTGTTTATTATTGAAGTTGAATTTGCTGAAATCTCCTCCACCGGGAATCGGGACTGGTTTTGAAGGTCTATTCCCCATGGTTGTCATAATTTCAATTAAGTTGTGATCTGAGAAACAGGTATTTGCAATCATTATGTTCTTGATCAATTCATCATTATTTGTGAAAATGAGGTCCAGCGTGTTCTCCTTCCTAGTTGGTTCTACTATTTGCTATGGCTGGTTTATGGCAAACCTGTCGCACATCCGTAGCAGGTCATTTGCATGTGCCTGTTCATTTAGGCTACTTCCCGGTATTATTTCCGATATTACTGTATTAGCCAGGTGCTTCCATTTCAGGTGCCGTAGGTTGAAGTCCCCAAGCAGGATGATGTTCGGAGCTGGATTTGTGAGGTTTTCCAAGCAGTGTTCTATTTTCATTAGTTGGTCTTTAAACTCCTGAGGGTTTGCCTCCGGTGACTCATATACAAGGACAATAACTACATTTAGGATCTCTATTTTGATTATCAGCAAAGTCATGACGGTAGTCATGACGCTGTAACAACCTCATGACCATAATCCCTCATACCTCATCATGCTCGCTGATAACTAAGTTCGTGTTCATACTATCGTGATGAGTGAATATTACCTATTCCGATAAACAAGGCCTGATGCCCCTATTCACCTTGTAGTAAATAGGTACCTGGGAGTTAAACAGCTGCTACGGGCTGCTTCCCGGGAGGAGGGTGTGTGGAAAAATGTTGATTGACAGTTGAAGGCGGGCCAAAAGAGCCAGAGCTTAACCCCCGCAAGCACAACTAGGTGAATACAGGTGAACAGAACACCCAACTGCTGGTGAGAGAAGTGAATGTCTTGGTGGGAACACATTGAGCATCGTAGCAAGAATTAATGCTTAAAGTTAAGGGGCCAGATTCACGAAGCCTTTACGCAAGTACTTACGAACGTGTACATCTTTCCTGAATGTTTGACAGCTTTGTTTACCAGCATGAAAACTTCCCAATCAATTGTTGTTATTGTTATAAACAGCCTTCTGGTGCTTCAGAGCTCATTAACTGTTTAATAATTTTAAACAAAGCCGCCAAAGATTGAGAAAAGATGGATAGGTTCGAAAGTGCTTGCGTAACTGCTTCGTGAATATGGCCCCAGGTTAGGTACCTACATCGGGCACCTTGATTTAGCGCTTCTTATAGACATTTGTGCCAAATTTCCACTACGTGAAGGAATGTATGCTAAGAACATTACCAATAAGTATAGTACAATAAAGTCCACATTGTCTTAGCTCGGAAATCATTTTCTCATATATTGTTAATGTTCTTAAAAGATTGTCACCTCACCTCCTCCTCTTTGTACCAGCAAGACAGCATAAGACTTGAGAGTTATTAAAAGTTAAAATCCTTGTTTGATGAAGTGTTCATTTGAGAGAGCTATGCGGGCCTCAGCTGCGTCAAGGTACAAGCAACTAGATGAAAAACAGAGTTTTCTTTACACACACACACACACACACACACACACACACACACACACACACACACACACACACACACACACACACACACACACACATACACACACACATAGAAATCAAAATTGCATGATATATCAAATGAACAAATCCACAAGGGTCGTGATGAGGGTTCGAACCTACGCACGGCATGTTCCCAGCTGCGCCTTAATCAACTGTGCCACGACATGGTTAAAAGAACTGCAACCTGGAGTGCGACTGCCCTCACTAGGATCCCGCAGCTTCTCCGAAGCCCAATCGGGGTTTCACACATTTCTCCCCCCCCCCCCATGCACTCGGGCTCTGTCACCCAAATGTTCTACCTCTTGGCAGGTCAGACCACTCGGGATCCTAGTGAGGGCAGTAGCACTCCAGGTTGCAGTTCTTTTAACCCTGTCGTGGCACAGTTGATTAAGGCGCAGCAGGGAGTGGGGTGGGGTTGTGGGCGGGGCGGGGCGGGGGGGGGGCGATTATTCATGCTGCTCTGATGGCATGTTCACTCACTGGATGAGTCCCGCTGCTTAATTATTTATCACTATCGCTGTCTTCGGACATCGATCCCGTCCATTTTTTTATCTCCAGAGTCCTGGCCGAGGACCGGACTTGCGGCCACTGCAAAAATATTTGTATAAAATTCATTTTTTATCCGATCGACCTCGGGATAGTATCAAAATAAGCGCCTTTAGAATGCGCACAATTTGATACCAAAATGAAAGATATAACATGAAACGATGTCCGAACACTTGAAAGATTATAAATAGGTTTTTTGGTCAAAATATTAAAATTTTTGGTAAAATTCTATTTATTGTCCTATTATGTTGGGACTAGTTTTAAAATGCGCGCCTTTACGTCGCGAACAATTTGATACCAAAATGAAAGACGTAACACAAAAATTTATATCAGAACACTGGAAAGATATAAATAATTTTGTGACGATGAGCTTCCACAATTAAAATATTTGTTAAAAATCCTGTTATTGCTCTAATATTATAGGACTAGTTTTAAAATACGCGCCTTTTTATTGCGAACAATTTGATACCAAAATGGAAGACGTAACACGAAAATTGATGTTATCAAACTGAACGAGTACACACATTAGGTTGCAGTGTACAAATTGGTGCTCGTTCACGGGTAACTTTAGGCTTTTCTGCGGGGAGTCACACCAGGCTTTTGTACATTATATACATACACATCTGTTGGGAATTTAATTGCGAATACAATGATACAAAAACGAGCGACGTAGCACGAGAATTAAAGTGAGAAAATGGAACGAGTATATAAATTATACTGATTTTGTGCGCTCACGGGTAACTTTTGCCGACTTTAGGCTTTGCTGTTGGGAGTCACGCCAGGCTTTTGGACACCCTTTTGGGGTAAAATTATTGATATATTTGTTGCTAACTCGCAGACAAAATTACCGAAGCCCACGTGTGCAGCATCTCGCTTCATGCAAGTCGGCGTTCAATCCCCGACCGTCCACCAAGTGGTTGGGCACTATTCCTCCTCCCCGTCCCATCCCAAATCCTTATCCTGAACCCTTCCCAGTGGTGCCCAGTGCTACATAGTCTTAATGGCTCGGCACTTTCTCCTGACCATTCCCTTCCCTTCACGTCACCTTCACTTGGGTCCAAATAATTTAATTCGCGTGTCTTAACACTTAATATAATTATCCTAAACAATTCTTCTTCCAGCGCCAGGATCGTCCGATCCGTTACAAATACAACCTATTACTAAAAACTAAGGCACCGTAATACTGACGTTTGTTTGTGCATAGGCGTCGATGGGTTAGGTGGGGCTGCTTAGTGGGTCTCGGGTTTGACTAAACAGTCGCATTTTTAACGGAGTGGCATATCAAGAGAACGGGCTGATGCGAGCGCTTCCCCAGACCGTGATTAGCGTCACGCGGGTAATCCATGGTCTATAATTACCTGTCTTGCTCACCCGCACACGAAGACGCCTCCAACTGAAGACATTTCTGCAATAAATTGTGAATTAATTATGATGATGGAGTAATATCTGAGAGGGGAAGTCTGGGGGAGAAATATCCCTGACGGCTCTCATGGCGATGAAAGGGACGCCCTAAAATTGTATAGCAGAGTCGTATGAGCAACTTGTAGCTCCTTCTTACCCGGAACCCTCTGCTCATTCACCACCTTGCCTCCAAGGTGACGGTGGCTCTCCTTGGAGGCCTTCACCACCTTGCCTCCAAGGTGACGGTGGCTCTCCTTGGAGGCCTTCACCACCTTGCCTCCAAGGTGACGGTGGCTCTCCTTGGAGGCCTTCACCACCTTGCCTCCAAGGTGACGGTGGCTCTCCTTGGAGGCCTTCACCACCTTGCCTCCAAGGTGACGGTGGCTCTCCTTGGAGGCCTTCACCACCTTGCCTCCAAGGTGACGGTGGGTCCCCTTGGAGGCCTTCACCACCTTGCCTCCAAGGTGACGGTGGCTCTCCTTGGAGGCCTTCACCACCTTGCCTCCAAGGTGACGGTGGGTCCCCTTGGAGGCCTTCACCACCTTGCCTCCAAGGTGACGGTGGGTCCCCTTGTCTGCCTTCACCACCTTGCCTCCAAGGGGGCGATGGGTCCCCTTGGCTGCCTTCACCACCTTGCCTCCAAGGGGACGGTGGGTCCCCTTGGCTGCCTTCACCACCTTGCCTCCAAGGTGACGGTGGGTCCCCTTGTCTGCCTTCACCACCTTGCCTCCAAGGTGACGGTGGGTCCCCTTGGCTGCCTTCACCACCTTGCCTCCAAGGGGACGGTGGCTCCCCTTGGAGGCCACCACCTTGCCTCAAAGACGGACTGATTCCAAACACAGAAATAACTCCACGCGAAACTAGGTGGCATGGCAGGAAGTGCAAAATAACTCGGTTGAACAGCAGAGGTGCAATAGGTTGGCTGGTGTATAGGTGCACCTATAGGTGTATAGGTGCGCCTATAGGTGTATAGGTGCGCTAAGACAATTTAATCAACATCAAATGCCCAAAATTTTTCAACACTCTCCCTCTAAACATGAAGGGCATCATTTTTAGAGAGCCTCTAATGGTGTATCAAGGGAAGTTGATAAATACCTTATACGGATACGTCTTCAACCGGGCTGTGATTGAATACGTCGACCTGCGAGTAGCTGCGACTAACAGCCTGTTTGACCCGACCATCATCTAGGAGGCTTGCTCAAAGACCAGGCCGCGGGGTTGTTGATCTCCGTGGTCAGTAAAACATAACCATAAGGTAATGGTATATCCTCTTGGCTGCCTTCAATTCCCGGCCTCCAAGGGGACGGGAATCCCCCTTGGCTGCCTTCAACACCTCCCTTCTAAGGAGAGAGTATATCCTCTTGGCTGCCTTCAACACCTCCCTTCTAAGGAGAGAGTATATCCTCTTGGCTGCCTTCAACACCTCCCTTCTAAGGAGAGAGTATATCCTCTTGGCTGCCTTCAACACCTCCCTTCTAAGGAGAGAGTATATCCTCTTGGCTGCCTTCAACACCTCCCTTCTAAGGAGAGAGTATATCCTCTTGGCTGCCTTCAATTCCTGGCCTCTAAGGGGGCGGCGTATCCCCTTGGCTGCCTTCGACACCTCGCCTTTAAGGGCCAGTGTATTCCCTTACCTCTGGCATATATATATATAATCTATAAGTACCACTGCAGCTCATCGCCGGTATTCCAATATCGCCTTAACGGACAGCACGAAGCTCGTGCCAACGTCATCTTAGACAGCTATTATTTCAGATCACGTCTCAGGAATACTGATTACTCCTTGGCGGGTTTCATAGTTGACTGTATTCACTTAGTTGTGCTTGCGGGGGTTAAACTCTGGCTCTTTCGGCCCGCCTCTCAACTGTCAAACATTTAACTCATTTTTTATTTTGTTCCCTACACACACACTCCCTAGAAACACCTCGTAGCAGCTGTCTAACTCCCAGGTATCTATTTACTACTAGGTTAAAAAGGGCATCAGGGTGAAAAACATGCTACCCATTTCATTCCGCCATCGCCGGGGATCGATCCCCGGGCCCTGGGGCTACGAATCCCAAGCGCTGTCCACTCATCCACCAGGCCCCCTGTGGGTCAGTGTACTCCCGTAGGGCCTCTAATCGGTTCCTGCATTTCAGCTCCGGACAGTAACGCTTGCATACCTTTGATTAATCTATTTCAGATCATTAAAAGGACATTGTCTGTACGAGGGTATGAGACACTTGGCACCTCTCCAAACCTTGCAAGGTGCCTAGTGGTTGGTCGGGGATGGTCATAGGCGGGGTCGGGGTGGACCCAACCTAGTTGTGTAACCAGTTTCCATCCTCGCTATGACTCATCAAACAAATTATATCCTACACGATGATTATTTGTCTTTGGTTCTGATAAAGATGGTGCATAATAAAGATGGTGACAGTAATGAGCGGGAAAGTGGTGAGGGCTAGGGAAAGTGGCGAGGGCTAAGGAAAGTGGCGAAGGCTAGGGAAAGTGGCGAGTGCTAGGGAAAGTGGCGAGTGCTAGGGAAAGAGTAGATATTGTGAAGCATAGGGAAGGTGGTGTAGGGTAGGGAAGGTGGTGTAGGGTAGGGAAGGTGGTGTAGGGTAGGGAAGGTGGTGTAGGGTAGGGAAGGTAGTGAAAGAGAGGGAAGGGTAGTAATGATGATTTATGCAGCTGGATACCCGGCAGTACCCGGGTAGTGAAGATAGTTATAGTGATGAAGATAATATGAAGTGAAAATGGTTACGGTGTTGAAGGATGTGTGTAGTTAAGATAGTTACAGTGACGAAGATAGTGTGTAGTGACGATGGCTACAGTGACGAAGATAGTGTGTAGTGACGATGTGTTATGGTATCGACACCATCGTCGGAGTGTGGAGTGGTAGTGTCAGTGCCATCTATGGGTCTGCACTCCAACTCTCTAGTATTGGACGATATGTTGACAACGCCATCTGTTGGTGGTGGCGTGGCAGCGGTGAATGGCTCCGGTTTCCTGCCTTAGTCAGAAACAGAAGTCAATGTGGATGACCTCTGGTGGTAGGCTATCAAGATCAGCGCCATATAGGTTATGGCTACCGAGCATAATATCAACTTCCCGGTGAACGAGTGTTACCTCATGGTGTCCCCAGTGGTCTATCTAATTAATGACGTGTTTATGTCCACAGAGGTGACTGTGAAGGCGGTGGTACTGAGGAAGGCAGTTCACCTTGGGCAGTCCAAGAACTCTTGACTTGGTCCTGTGAGAAGACTAAGTGGCCGCCGTCGGTTAGAGCAGTGTGTTAGCTGCTGGTAAACGCAGTGTTGGCGAAGATCGGCATACCTCGGGATTGGCTATTAAGAGCTACAGTGATATGGTAGCGTGATGCGCTGCTATCAAGCTCCTAGAGGCTTCTGCCAGGGGTTAGCTTCCCCTGCATGAGTTTGTTTGGGACCCCTGTCAGCGTGTTGCTGAAGCACTCTGCCAATGAGTAGCTGGAGAGCGAAGGTGGGGGTGTAGGTGGGGTGTAGGTGGGGGTGTAGGTGGGGGTGTAGGTGCATCATGATACTGTGTGGGTGGACTGGTCCATATAAAAGGTGAACTCGCCTTTGTCCAGTACAAATATTCACCTAATTGTTGTCACCTAATAGTGCTTGCAGGGGTTGAGCTCTGGCTCTTTGGTCCCACCTCTCAACCGTCAATCAACAGGTGTACAGGTTCCTGAGCCTATCATATCTACACTTGAAACTGTGAATGAAGTCAGTCTCCTCCACATCACTTCCTAATGCATTCCATTTGTCAACCACTCTGACACTAAAAAAGTTCTTTCTAATATCTCTGTGGCTCATTTGGGCACTCAGTTTCCACCTGTGTCCCCTAGTGCGTTTGCCCCTTGTGTTAAATAGCCTGTCTTTATCTACTCTATCAATTTCCTAGATAATCTTGAATGTGGTGATCATGTCCCCCCAGTCTTCTCTCTTCCAGCGAAGTGAGGTTTAATTCCCGTAGCCTCTCCTCGTAGCTCATACCTCTCAGCTCGGATACTAGTCTGGTAGCAAACCTTTGGACCTTTTCCAGTTTGGTCTTATCCTTAATTAGATATGGACTCATGCTGGGGCTGCATACTCCAGGATTGGCCTGACATATGTGGTATACAAAGTTCTGAATGATTTCTTACACAAGTTTCTGAATGCCGTTCTTGTGTTGGCCAGGCTGGCATATGCCGCTGATGTTATTCTCTTAATATGGGCTACAGGGGACAGGTCTGGCGTGATGTCAACCCCAAGTCTTTTTCTCTCTCTGACTCGTGAAGAATTTCCTCTCCCAGGTGATACCTAGTATCTGGCCTGTTCCCTACGCCTGTCTTCATTACATTACATTTGTTTGGGTTAAACTCTATCAACCATTTGTTCTACCAATCCTTCAGCTTGTCTAGGTCTTCTTGAAGCCTTAAGCCTCCTCTGTCTTAATCCTTCTCATAATTTTGGCATCGTCACCAAACATTGAGAGAAATAAATCAATACCCTCCGGGAGATCATTTACATATATCAGAAACAAGATAGGACCGATTACAGAGCCCTGTGGGACTCCACTGGTGACTTCACGCCAATCCGAGGTCTCACCCCTCACCGTAACTCTCTGCTTCCTATTGCTTAGGTACTCCCTTATCCACTGGAGCACCTTACCAGCTACACCTGCCTGTCGCTCCATCTTATGTACCAGCCTCTTATGCGGTACTGTGTCAAAGGCTTTCCGACAATCTAAGAAAATGCAGTCCGCCCAGCCTTCTCTTTCTGGCTTAATCTTTGTCACCTGGTTGTAGAATTCTATTAAGCCAGTCAGGCAAGATTTACCCTCCCTGAATCCATGTTGGTGATTTGTCACGAAGTCCCTTCTCTCCAGATATGTTACCAGTTTTTTTTCTCACGATCTTCTCCATCACCTTGCATGGTATACAAGTCAAGGACACTGGCCTGTAGTTCAGTGCCTCTTGTCTGTCGCCCTTTTTTTGTATATTGGGACCACATTCGCCGTCTTCCATATTTCTGGTAGGTCTCCCATCTCCAGTGACCTACTATACACTATGGAGAGTGGCAAGCAAAGTGCCTATGCACACTCTTTCAGTACCCATGGTGAGATCCCGTCTGGACCAACATTCCTTTCTAACATCCAGACCCAGCAGGTGTCTCTTGACCTCCTCACTCTTAATTTCGAACCCTTCCAAGGCTGCCTGGTTTACTTCCCTTTCTCCTAGCACAGTGACCTCACCTTGTTCTATTGTGAAGACCTCCTGGAACCTCTTGTCAAGTTCTTCGCACACCTCTTTGTCATTCTCTGTATACCTGTCCTCGCTTGTTCTAAGTTTCATTACCTGTTCTTTCACTGTTTTCCTCCTGATGTGACTATGGAGTAGCTTTGGTTCGGTCTTGCCTTTGTTTGCTATATCATTTTCATAATTTTTCTGTTTCTCTTCTCACACTAACATACTCATTCCTGGTTCTCTGGTATCTCTGCTTTCTGGTGTTCTGTTATTCCGGACATTCCTCCACGCCCTTTTGTTCTGTTCATTTGCTTCCATACATGGATGGTTCATTTGCTTCCTATTAAACCATGTATTCTCCATGGTTTGCTTGCTTAGAAAGTGTCTTGAAGTGGACAGGATGCTGCCTATGAAAACACTGGAGTTAATGAACACTGCTGAAGTATTTGTGTCCTGCATGAAAGAGATGCAATTGTAAATAAGTGTAGTTTATAGATTATAACTACACTTACTTACAATTGAGTCTCTTTTATGCAGGACACATAGTTCAGCAGTGTTCATCAACTCCAGTGTTTTCACAAGCACAGCACCCTGTCCACTTGTACTGGACAAAGGCGAGTTCACCTTTTATATGGACCAGTCCACCCACACAGTATCATGATGCACCTACACCCCCACCTACACCCCCACCTACACCCCCACCTACACCCCACCTACACCCCCACCTTCGCTCTCCAGCTACTCATTGGCAGAGTGCTTCAGCAACACGCTGACAGGGGTCCCAAACAAACTCATGCAGGGGAAGCTAACCCCAGGCAGAAGCCTCTAGGAGCTTGCTAGCAGCGCATCACGCTACCATATCACTGTAGCTCATAATAGCCAATCCCGAGGTATGCCGATCTTCGCCAACACTGTGTTTACCAGCAGCTAACACACTGCTCTAACCGACGGCGGCCACTTAGTCTTCTCACAGGACCAAGTCAAGAGTTCTTGGACTGCCCAAGGTGAACTGCCTTCCTCAGTACCACCGCCTTCACAGTCACCTCTGTAGACATAAACACGTCATTAATTAGATAGACCACTGGGGACACCATGAGGTAACACTCGTTCACCGGGAAGTTGATATTATGCTCGGTAGCCATAACCTAGATGGCGCTGATCTTGATAGCCTACCACCAGAGGTCATCCACATTGACTTCTGTTTCTGACTAAGGCAGGAAACTGGAGCCATTCACCGCTGCCACGCCACCACCAACAGATGGCGTTGTCAACATATCGTCCAATACTAGAGAGTTGGAGTGCAGACCCATAGATGGCACTGACATTGTCACTCCACACTCCGACGATGGTGTCCATACCGTAACACATCGTCACTACACACTATCTTCGTCACTGTAGCCATCGTCACTACACACTATCTTTCTCACTGTAGCCATCGTCACTACACACTATCTTTGTCACTGTAGTCATCGTCACTACACACTATTTTCGTCACTATAGCCATCGTCACTAAACACTATCTTCGTCACTGTAGCCACACGAAGATAGTGTGTAGTGACGATGGCTACAATGACGAAGATAGCGTGCTATTAAAGATATAATTTCCGCCACCCGAGCAAAGCCAACCCCCCCCCCCACCCCATCTATAGTATCCTCTAAAGTCTAAACTGAACTTCTCAAAGAGCTCCTTCGTTGTCTTCTCATGTAAGAAAGTGTTCTTGTGTTCACCTCGGGTGGTTCATCACGGCACTTCAAGTTCACTTCATCCCTGAGGGGAAACTAGCCTCTGTGGCACTGAATGGCCTCATCAAGGCACTTTTTGACCCTTCAACTTGAGGGTGCCCTTTGGCTCCCCCGCCCCCCCTCTTGAGTGGGCACCGGGGAGAAGGGCCTCCACGCCACCTCACACTTAAGGGGCTTCAAGCAGCGGTGGTTCGCCCCATGTCAATTTGGTATTGATTGTATCTCCACCAGGAAGGGCTTCTTGCGTGTGGGTGGCAGTTGGTGGTGTGGGTGGTGGTGGTGGTAGGGGTGGTGATCCGGGGGGGGGGGGGGTTAATGGGGGTGGGGGTCCGGGGGGGGGGGGGTTAGGGGGTGGTCGTGGTGATGTACTCACCTAATTGTATTCACCTAATTGTGCTTGCGGGGGTTGAGCTCTGGCTCTTTGGTCCCGCCTCTCGTCTGTCAATCAACTGGTGTACAGATTCCTGAGCCTACTGGGCTCTATCATATCTACATTTGAATCTGTGTATGGAGTCAGCCTCCATCACATCACTTTCTAGTGCATTCCATTTATTAACTACTCTGACACTGAAAAAATTCTTTCTAACGTCACTGTGGCTCATCTGGGTACTTAGTTTCCACCTGTGTCCCCTTGTTCGTGTCCCACCCGTGCTAAACAGTTTGTCTTTGTCTACACTGTCAATTCCCCTGAGAATTTTGTAGGTTCTTATCATGTCTCCTCTTACTCTTCTGTTTTCCAGGGACGTGAGGTTCAGCTCTTTTAGCCTTTCCTTGTAGCTCATTCCTTTCAGTTCCGGGACGAGCCTGGTGGCGTTATCTTGGTTATCTTGAGAGGCTTACCGCTGAATCTTCTCTAACTTTGTCTTGTGTTTAACGAGGTATGGACTCCAGGCTGGAGCTGCATACGCCAGGATTGGTCTGACATAAGTGGTATACAGAGTCCTGAACGATTCCTTACACACGTTTCTAAAGGCAGTTCTTATGTTGGCCAGTCTAGCATATGCCGCTGATGATATTCTTTTGATGTGGGCCTGATATTCTTTTGGTGTGATGTGGTGTGGGGAGTGATTGGTGGTGGTGAGGTTGTGGTGGTGGTAGTAGTGTGGGTGGTGGTGGTCTGGTTATATTAACATAAGACAAAGTTAGAGAAGATTCAGAGGTCTGCCATTAGACTAGTCCCAGAACTGAGAAGTATGAGCTACTAGGAAAAGGTACGGGAGCTGAACCTCACGTCCCTGGAAAACAGAAGAGTAAGGGGAGACATGATAACCACTTAACAAAATTCTCAGGGGAATTGACAGAGTGGACAAAGACAAACTCTTCAGCACGGGTGGAACACGAACAAGGGGACACAGGTGGAAACTTAGTACCCAAATGAGCCACAGAGACATTAGAAAGAATTTTGTTCAATGTCAGAGTAGTTATCACATGGTATGCATCAACCCATCCTCTTAAAAATAACGTCACTTTTGGCTCGTATGCGCGATATGGCCAAATTTGGACGCAATTTGAAATGAAATCGACTCACAAAAGTGACGTTCTGTTCCGTTTTCTGTTTGAGTCGTCCGCCCTACGCGGAGAGCTAATTAGGAGAGGACACTTTAAATTAACGTTTTTCATAACGTTTTGAAACTTTATGAGAATTTCCTGCCCACCTAACCTATCAGAGGACCCTTAACTTACTGTTGTTGAAAAAAAAATCCCAAATTTATTTTCATTTTTTTTTTCATTTTCAAATTACGTCCAAATTCGGCCATACAGGCAAACGGCCAAAAGCGACGTTCTTTTTAAGAGGACAGGTTGCTGCATTAGGCAGTGATGTGGTGAAACTCCATACACAGTTTCAAGTATAGATATGATAGAGCCCAGTAGGCTCAGGAACCTGAACATTAGTTGATTGACAGTTGAGATGCGGAACGAAAGAGCCAGAGCTCAACCTCCGCAAGCACAATTAGGTAAGTACACACACACACACACACACACACACACACACACAC
The DNA here is from genome assembly GCA_020271785.1 of Procambarus virginalis. Taxonomy (NCBI): domain Eukaryota; kingdom Metazoa; phylum Arthropoda; class Malacostraca; order Decapoda; family Cambaridae; genus Procambarus; species Procambarus virginalis. Next base: position 20,028,930 of record WNGS01166226.1, on the reverse strand, counting down.
ACACACACACACACACACACACACACACACACACACACACACACGCGCGCGCGCGCGTGGCTGAGTGAACTGCGCTCGGGGGGTCGTAGTCCTGAAGGCCCTGGTTCGATTCCTAACGAAGGTAAAAATAAATGGGAAGAGTTTATTTCACACTGATGCCCCTGTTCACCTAGCAGTAAATAGGTACCTGGGAGTTAGACAGCTGCTATGGGCTGATTCCTGGGGATGTGTGTGTGTGAGTGAGAATTATATGTAGTAAACATAACAGAGGACAATAGATTGATTAGAAAGGCGGGGTCCAAGAGCTAATAGCTCGATTCTGCTGGCACAAATAGTAAATACACACACACACAGTGACGCCAGCTTCGTTGAATTTCCCTCAGGCGAAATTGCCATATGCTTGACGAAATAAAATTAAAGGTGTATTGTGAAACATGAACAAAAATATTGCGCCGTATTTTGCGCCGATGACGACACTTAGGCCGCTGGCTGAATGAGAAGGTGGAAAATTCTCCTCGCAGACGGAAATTCGCGCGTTACCGCGAAGTTTTCGGGACCTTCCGGTGCAATTTATGTCTCTGGCTGGCTATTTTGGCGTGTGTCCGTGCACTTTATTCCCGCCCGAATTATTTCTTTTCCCTTGAACGTGGCTCCTGACACTGGGAGTTACTGAGCTTTTGTGATGACTTTTAGCTCATTGGAATAGTAATATATTCAGCAGTAACGTATTCAGCTCTTACCATGACGTAGGAGCGACTCACTTTAGGGATCACTCCCAGCCTTGGCACCAGATTCACGAAGCAGTTACGCAAGCACTTACGAAAGTGTACATCTTTCCTCAATCTTTGACAACTTTGGTTACATTTATTAAACAATTTACAAGCATGAAACTACCCAATCAACTGTTGTTATTGTTATAAACAGCCTCCAGGTGCTTCGGAGCTCATTAACTGTTTAATAATTGTAAACAAGCCGCCTAAGATTGAGAAAAGATGGACAGGTTCGTAAGTGCTTGCGTAACTGCTTCGTGAATCTGGCCCCTGGACACAACTTCAAATAATTACTTCAAAGATTGTTTAGGTCCTGTGATTGTTTAGTTGATACAAACTTCTCCGTAACCAGGTTCTTTTAAACTCTGATCCTTCTCAAGTCCAGAGATCCATAACCTCGGTGGAAATGCAATGACGTGTTTAAGATTAGAGAAATTAAATGTCAACAAAACTTACACTTTGTATTAACTGTAGCTAACACAACATGCGTCAGCCGTTGACACATGGACACCGAATGCTGACAATTTTTCCATCAACTGTGAGGATAAAACCCCCACACTTCCCTGCTGAGGTCTCTCAGGGCTCCACTAGTCCTCTTGCTAGCACGCTCCAACGGTGAAGTCTTCCAGCGCTCCACTAGTCCTCTTGCTAGCACGCTCCAACGGTGAAGTCATCCAGTGCTCCACTAGCCCTCTTGCTAGCACGCTCCAACGGTGAAGTCTTCCAGCGCTCCACTAGCCCTCTTGCTAGCACGCTCCAACGGTGAAGTCATCCAGTGCTCCACTAGTCCTCTTGCTAGCACGCTCCAACGGTGAAGTCTTCCAGTGCTCCACTAGTCCTCTTGCTAGCACGCTCCAACGGTGAAGTCTTCCAGTGCTCCACTAGTCCTCTTGCTAGCACGCTCCAACGGTGAAGTCATCCAGTGCTCCACTAGTCCTCTTGCTAGCACGCTCCAACGGTGAAGTCATCCAGTGCTCCACTAGTCCTCTTGCTAGCACGCTCCAACGGTGAAGTCTTCCAGCGCTCCACTAGTCCTCTTGCTAGCACGCTCCAACGGTGAAGTCATCCAGTGCTCCACTAGTCCTCTTGCTAGCACGCTCCAACGGTGAAGTCATCCAGCGCTCCACTAGTACTCTTGCTAGCACGCTCCAACGGTGAAGTCATCCAGCGCTCCACTAGTACTCTTGCTAGCACGCTCCAAAGGTGAAGTCTTCCAGCGCTCCACTAGCCCTCTTGCTAGCACGCTCCAACGGTGAAGTCTTCCAGCGCTCCACTAGTCCTCTTGCTAGCACGCTCCAACGGTGAAGTCTTCCAGTGCTCCACTAGTCCTCTTGCTAGCACGCTCCAACGGTGAAGTCTTCCAGCGCTCCACTAGTCCTCTTGCTAGCACGCTCCAACGGTGAAGTCTTCCAGTGCTCCACTAGTCCTCTTGCTAGCACGCTCCAACGGTGAAGTCTTCCAGTGCTCCACTAGTCCTCTTGCTAGCACGCTCCAAAGGTGAAGTCTTCCAGCGCTCCACTAGCCCTCTCGCTAGCACGCTCTAAAGGTGAAGTCTTCCAGCGCTCCACTAGCCCTCTTGCTAGCACGCTCTAAAGGTGAAGTCTTCCAGCGCTCCACTAGCCCTCTCGCTAGCACGCTCTAAAGGTGAAGTCTTCCAGCGCTCCACTAGTCCTCTTGCTAGCACGCTCCAACGGTGAAGTCTTCCAGCGCTCCACTAGCCCTCTTGCTAGCACGCTCCAACGGTGAAGTCTTCCAGTGCTCCACTAGTCCTCTTGCTAGCACGCTCCAACGGTGAAGTCTTCCAGCGCTCCACTAGTCCTCTTGCTAGCACGCTCCAACGGTGAAGTCATCCAGTGCTCCACTAGTCCTCTTGCTAGCACGCTCCAACGGTGAAGTCATCCAGTGCTCCACTAGTCCTCTTGCTAGCACGCTCCAACGGTGAAGTCTTCCAGTGCTCCACTAGTCCTCTTGCTAGCACGCTCCAACGGTGAAGTCTTCCAGCGCTCCACTAGTCCTATTGCTAGCACGCTCCAAAGGTGAAGTCTTTCAGCGCTCCACTAGTCCTCTTGCTAGCACGCTCCAACGGTGAAGTCTTCCAGTGCTCCACTAGCATCCTCGTACAGAGACCTCCAATGGTGGACCAAGTCACTGCTTCACTCCCTCTGACTGCTACCAGTCACTGATGTCTCATCACCTCTCAGAACACCAGACTAGAAGATGGGAAACATTATTAATGGGAGGGTAAACTGTCATAAATTCTGAACCTGGATCATAGATGGCGCCTAGGTTCATAACACTAGTTTGTTGCAATTCCTGATTAATATGAATCTACAGGCGTCTGGGCCTGTGGCGGAGTGTATGGACCTGCTCTCTATGGCTTCTTAAAGAGGCCAGTGAGATTAGTCATATCTGAGAAGTGAGCAGAGGTTACCTTCGTGAAGAATTCGCTTAGATTGTCAACATTGAGCGTGTTCAGGGATTCACATGGAAGAGATTCGTTCTTAATATTTGACAACAATGTTTTTTTTATCATCGGCGAATGTTCCATCTCTCTCCTATGCAAAGGCGTAATGATATGAGTGGTTTTTGCTTTGGACTTTGTATAGGAGAAGAAATATTTATGATTCCTCTAAATTTGTCCTTGTCTCGCTGCAGTTTTATACTATTCTTGTAGGCTCAGTTCAGTAGCTTATTTTTACCTACTATTTACCTACTTACTCTTTACCTACTTACTCTTTACCTACTCCCTTTACCTACTAACTTTTTACCTTTCTAACTCTTAGTTCTCGTTAAAGAGATGTTAGGAAAGATAATTATCAGGAGAAAACACTAAGCCATTAAGACTATAGCACTTGGAAGGGATTTGTGGATAAGGATTTAGGATTAGACGGGAAAAGGAATGGTGCCCAACCATTTGGAGGGTCGGGGATTGAACACCGACCTGCAAGAAGCGAGACCATCGTTTTACCGTCCAGTTTAAGTGGCTTAATTCGAATTTTCAAGTATTTCTGTGATTTTGTTTTCTTTGTTAATGGAGATAGCGCTGTTCTCGTTCCAGTAGCAACTTTTTTTTGTTTCTGCCTCAGTGTTGAACCCGTCCTCTTAAAATTACGTCACTTTTGCTCGTTTGTCCATATGGCCAAAAATGGACGTAACTTGAAATGAAAGCGGCTCACGAAAGTGACGTACTGTCCCGTTTTCTGTTTTGAATCCTCGGGCTTTCTTGGTTGGGTTAGGAGAGGAAACTTTCAATTAACGGTTTTCATGACGTTTTGAAACCTTAGAGCTTTCTGCCCTCCTAACTTACCAAAGAACCCTTGACATGCTGTTTTGGAAAAAAATATAGATATGTATATTTTCAATTATTTTTCATTTTCAAATTACGTCCATTTTCGGCAATACGGGCAAACAGCCAAGTTCAGACGTAATTTGTAAGATGACAGGTTGCAGTCTTATGCCCAACCACTTGGGTTCGACGGTAGAGTGACGGTCTCGCTTCCGGCAGGTTGGCGTTCAATCCCTGATCGCCAAGTGGTTGGGCACCATTCCCCCCCCCCCCGTCCCATCCCAAATCCTTATCCTGACCCCTTCCCAGTGCTATATATTCGTAATGGCTTGGCGCTTTCCCCCTAACAATTCCCTCAGTGTTATGAGACGTGAACACGTGTCTGGTGTTAATGGGTCTGTTAACTCTGGGAAAAAAAAGACTAAGGTTTGATTTATCATGTTTTTCTCTCCAGTAAGTTTGTGATATTGAGGATTGCTTGAATTATTAATTCCCGGTTAATAAGTTTGTTATTGAAACTGAAGTTCCTGAATTATCTTCCTAGGGATTTTGAGATGGGCTGAACAGATGTCTGGTCTGAGCCTGTCTGAACTTCACTTAGAATGAGATATAAGTAATGTACATTTGTAATCAATCTAGTTCTTATATTAATTTGTCATTGTTAAGATAAGATTTAAGGTATTTTCTCCTCTAGTTGCTTCTATTATTTTCTGAGTTGAGACAAATTATCCATAAAGCCTCCAAGAGGGCAAGGGAGGGAATTATCAGGGGAAAGAGTCAAGACATTACGACTATATACATAGCCTTAAGATGTATTTTTTCCCTTTTTTTTAACTTCATTTAGACTACTACTGGGATTTTCTCTGATGTGCAATAGTTACTGCATTTTAAAACTTTTGTTTTTGGAGACTGAAGTCGCCAAACAAAGTTCGAACAGGTGTGCGTGAGTGTTCCAACGCAGCGTTCGAATTTCATCGGGTAGTTGTGAAACTGATGAGGACTGGCAACTGGTGCCTTTTAAACAAGGACAGTAAATACTTATTACAGTGTTGATTATCAGCTCTACCACCATATTGTTTGTGGTGTTTAGCAGCTCAGTGCAAGTGTGTGTGTCATTGATGTGCAGGCTGACCCCATCACCCTGGAGCCTGTACAGGCTGACCCCATCACCCTGGAGCCTGTACAGGCTGACCCCATCACCCTGGAGCCTGTGCAGGCTGACCCCATCACTCTGGAGCCTGTGCAGGCTGACCCCATCACCCTGGAGCCTGTGCAGGCTGACCCCATCACTCTGGAGCCTGTGAAGGCTGACCCCATCACCCTGGAGCCTGTGAAGGCTGACCCCATCACCCTGGAGCCTTTGCAGGCTGACCCCATCACCCTGGAGCCTGTACAGGCTGACCCCATCACCCTGGAGCCTGTGCAGGCTGACCCCATCACCCTGGAGCCTGTGCAGGCTGACCCCATCACCCTGGAGCCTGTACAGGCTGACCCCATCACCCTGGAGCCTGTGCAGGCTGCCCCATCACCCTGGAGCCTGTGCAGGCTGACCCCATCACCCTGGAGCCTGTGCAGGCTGACCCCATCACCCTGGAGCCTGTGAAGGCTGACCCCATCACCCTGGAGCCTGTGAAGGCTGACCCCATCACTCTGGACCCTGTGCAGACTGACCCCATCACCCTGGAGCCTGTGCAGGCTGACCCCATCACCCTGGAGCCTGTGCAGGCTGACCCCATCACTCTGGAGCCTGTGCAGGCTGACCCCATCACCCTGGAGCCTGTACAGGCTGACCCCGTCACCCTGGAGCCTGTACAGGTGACCCCGTCACCCTGGAGCCTGTGCAGGCTGACCCCATCACCCTGGAGCCTGTGCAGGCTGACCCCGTCACCCTGGAGCCTGTACAGGCTGACCCCATCACCCTGGAGCCTGTACAGGCTGACCCCATCACCCTGGAGTCTGTGCAGGCTGACCCCGTCACCCTGGAGCCTGTGCAGGCTGACTCCCCCATCCCGTAGCGTGTTTGATACCTGGTTGATGGGGTTCTGGGAGTTCTTCTACTCCCCAAGCTCGGCCCGAGGCCAGGCTTGACTTGTGAGAATATGGTCCACCAGGCTGTTGCTTGAAGCGGCCCGCAGGCCCACATACCCACCACAGCCTGGTTGGTCCGGCACTCCTTGGAGAAAATGATCTAGTTTTCTCTTGAAGATGTCCACGGTTGTTCCGGCAATATTTCTTATGCTCGCTGGGAGGGTGTTGAACAACCGCGGACCTCTGATGTTTATACAGTGTTCTCTGATTGTGCCCATGGCCTGTACACGCTACGATTCTTGATTGATTCCTATCTGATGATTGACAGGTGAGAGACGGGACCAACGAGCCAGTGCTCAACCCCCGCAAGCAGAAATAAGTACAGGCTGACCTCCCATTCTTGAACCTATCTTTCCTCTTAAATCTGAACTGATAACTTTTGGGTATCCAAAGCTAACAGTGACGTACAGTGTTCCAGAGTGTACATATTCTTGCAAGGTGTACACTGTCTTACAGGGCAACTCATCTTGAGGTTATCTTGAGATGATTTCGGTGCTTAGCGTCCCCGCGGCCCGGTCCTCGACCAGGACTCCTTTTTTGTTACACATCCCCAGGAAGCAGCCCGTAGCAGCTGTCTAACTCCCAGGTACCTATTTACTGGGGAGTAAGTAGGTACAAACAGGAAACAAACTCTGCCTATTTGTTTCCGCCTTTACCAGGAATCAACCCGGAACATTAGGACTACGATTTCCGAGCGCTGTCCACTCAGCCGTTAGGTCCCCCCATTGTCATTGTTCCAGAACTAAACACAAAACATTCAGAAGCAACGCACATCAATTGGCGATAATATCTGTTGATGATATTCTCAAGTTGGAGGGAGACTCTACGCCAGCGACAAACATTCGGGAATTTGACGAAAGACTTGATGGAGTAATATCCTGGCACTTGTCACACTACGGGAGTTTTGTGCCGGATCAACCGGGCTGTGGTGGATATTTGGGCCTGCGGACAGCTCCAAGCAACAGCCTGGTGAACCAAACTCTCACAAGTCAAGCCTGGCCTCGGGCCGGGCTTAGGGAGTAGAAGAACTCCCAGAACCCCATCAAGCAGGTATCTGTGCTTCGTTCTTCCATCACGGCGTAGTCAGTATTTATTGACAGTTTTGAGCTGTCTATGACCAAGCCTCCTGTCCATGATCTGGTCTCCTGTCCATGATCAGGTCTCCTGTCCATGATCAGGTCTCCTGTCTATGACCAGGTATCCTGTCTTTAACCAGGCATCCTGTCTATGATCAGGCCTTCTGTCTGACCAGGCATCCTGTCCATGGCCAGGCCTTCTGTCTATGAAGTAGCCTCCTGTCTATGACCTAACTTCCTGTCTATGAGCAGGCGTCGTGTGCGCTATGTTTTTATTCTCGTATTTTTACTCAGTGTATGTCGCTTGGCTCAGTTTACAAACACGTTTATACATGAATGGGACGATTTCAGGACAATTTGTCTGTATCAATGTTTGTTCTTAATTGGCGTGTCATACTTTTGATAGTCTGGGCCTCCAAACAAGCTGATGAAAGAGGTGATTCGCTTTGACCAATATCACATTGATGTTTTTCATTTTCCGAGGCATCAATTCATCAGTATGGCATAAAAAGCTGGCGGGCGAGCAGTCTCTGTGCACATTATATTGATAATATTGTTACCATTACCACCTGTGTTGTGCAGAGAGAGAGAGAGAGAGAGAGAGAGAGAGAG
>WNGS01166226.1:20002394-20014641 GCA_020271785.1 Procambarus virginalis | reverse complement strand
CCGGGGCTCCGGCCCGGCGCCTGTGTATGGAGTCAGCCTCCACCACATCACTTCCTAATGCATTCCATTTGTCAACCACTCTGACACTAAAAAAGTTCTTTCTAATATCTCTGTGGCTCATTTGGACACTCAGTTTCCCCTGTGTCCCCTAGTGTGTGTGTCCCTTCTGTTAAATAGCCTGTCTTTATCTACCCTATCAATTCCCTTGAGAATCTTGAATGTGGTGATCATGTCCCCTTTAACTCTTCTGTCTTCTAGCTAAGTGAGGTTTAATTCCCGTAGTCTCTCCTCGTAGCTCATACCTCTCAGCTCGGGTACTAGTCTGGTGGCAAACCTTTGAACCTTTTCCAGTTTAGTCTTACCACGTGCCCTCTCCTCCCACCAGGGGCCCTCTCCTCCCACCAGGGGCCTCTCCTCCCACCAGGGCCCTCTCCTCCCACCAGGGGCCCGCTCCTCCCACCAGGGCCCTCTCCTCCCACCAGGGACCCTCTCCTCCCACCAGGGGCCCTCTCCTCCCACCAGGGGCCCTCTCCTCCACCAGGGACCCTCTCCCCCACCAGGGACCCTCTCCTCCCACAGGGGCCCTCTCCTCCCACCAGGGCCCTCTCCCCCACCAGGGGCCCTCTCCCACCAGGTGCCCTCTCCTCCCACCAGGTGCCCTCTCCTCCCACCAGGGGCCCTCTCCTCCCACCAGGGGCCCTCTCCCACAGGTGCCCTCTCCTCCCACCAGGGGCCTCTCCTCCCACCAGGGGCCCTCTCCTCCCACCAGGGGCCCTCTCCCACCAGGTGCCCTCTCCTCCCACCAGGGCCCTCTCCCACCAGGGCCCTCTCCTCCCACCAGGGGCCCTCTCCTCCCCCCAGGGCCCTCTCCTCCCACCAGGGGCCCTCTCCTCCCACCAGGGGCCCTCTCCTCCCACCAGGGCCCTCTCCCACCAGGTGCCCTCTCCTCCCACCAGGGCCCTCTCCTCCCACCAGGTGCCCTCTCCTCCCACCAGGGCCCTCTCCCACCAGGGGCCCTCTCCTCCCACCAGGTGCCCTCTCCTCCCACCAGGTGCCCTCTCCTCCCACCAGGGCCCTCTCCTCCCACCAGGGGCCCTCTCCCACCAGGGCCCTCTCCTCCCACCAGGGGCCCTCTCCTCCCACCAGGGCCCTCTCCTCCCACCAGGGCCCTCTCCTCCCACCAGGGCCCTCTCCTCCCACCAGGGCCCTCTCCTCCCACCAGGGGCCCTCTCCTCCCACCAGGGGCCCTCTCCTCCCACCAGGGGCCCTCTCCTCCCACCAGGCCCTCTCCTCCCACCAGGGGCCCTCTCCTCCCACCAGGGGCCCTCTCCTCCCACCAGGGCCCTCTCTCTCCCACCAGGGGCCCTCTCCTCCCACCAGGGGCCCTCTCCCCCACCAGGGCCCTCTCCTCCCACCAGGGCCCTCTCCTCCCACCAGGGCCCTCTCCCACCAGGTGCCCTCTCCTCCCACCAGGGGCCCTCTCCTCCCACCAGGTGCCCTCTCCTCCCACCAGGTGCCCTCTCCTCCCACCAGGGCCCTCTCCTCCCACCAGGGGCCCTCTCCTCCCACCAGGGGCCCTCTCCTCCCACCAGGGGCCCTCTCCTCCCACCAGGGGCCCTCTCCTCCCACCAGGGGCCCTCTCCTCCCACCAGGGGCCCTCTCCTCCCACCAGGGGCCCTCTCCTCCCACCAGGGGCCCTCTCCTCCCACCAGGGGCCCTCTCCTCCCACCAGGGGCCCTCTCCTCCCACCAGGGGCCCTCTCCTCCCACAGGGGCCCTCTCCTCCCACCAGGGCCCTCTCCTCCCACCAGGTGCTCTGAAGGTACAAGGTGTGGTGATGGTCGTGTGCTGTGTCTCCCACAGGTGCGGATCAACCTGGGGGCGGGAGAGTCGGAGCTGTCGTCCCCGCCTCGCCTGCGCCTCGACGACCTCTTCTGGCACGAGGTCAAGATCTCCCGCAACACCGCCGAGATGAGCCTCACCATCGACAACATCCACACTACCAGGTAGGTCGTGAACATGTCTCCCACACACTACCAGGTAGGTCGTGAACATGTCTCCCACACACCACCAGGTAAGTGGTTAACGTGACAGAAACCGTAAAGGGCCGCACCTCAACCACCATCCTTCCATATCTATCATCTTCATCACCATCACAGCGTTAGTCATTATTTCCTCAAAGGTCACTGCCATCACCATGTGATTCATCATCACCATCACCACGAAGGTCATCACCATCACCACGAAGGTCATCACCATCACCACGAAGGTCATCACCATCACCACGAAGGTCATCACCATCACCACGAAGGTCATCACCATCACCACGAAGGTCATCACCATCACCACGAAGGTCATCACCATCACCACGAAGGTCATCACCATCAGCTAAAGGTCATCACCATCAGCATAAAGGTCATCACCATTATCACCCGCAAGTTCACCACAAAGGTCACCACCTTCCTCAGGCTCACCATTATATTTGACATCAGTATGGACCTCCGAGTCACCGATATGTCTAAAATTTACTGAGTATGATGGTGACTATGAAAGTGACTGAAATTGACTATGAAAGTGACTGAAAGTGACTATAAAAGTGAATATGAAAGTGACTGAAAGTGACTATGAAAGTGACTGAAAGTTATTATGAAAGTTATTATGAAAGTGACTGAAAGTGACTATGAAAGTGACTGAAAGTTATTATGAAAGTGACTGAAAGTGACTATGAAAGCGACTATGAAAGTGACTATGAAAGTGACTGAAAGTGACTATAAAAGTGAATATGAAAGTGACTGAAAGTGACTGAAAGCGACTATGAAAGTTACTATGAAAGTGACTGAAAGTGCCCATGAAAGTGACTTCTCCATCGTCGCTATGTTTACATTCCAGCTTTAGTTCGTATCTCGTGACGCCGAGCCTTTGGGAACGCCGAAGGTTCAAATGCTGTTAATGTTAGTTCCTTTAAATCGCTATAAGCTGCCAGGATGGGCGAAAGGTCACGGAGCCGCCTCCGAGCGCGAGAGGCAGAGCAAACTGTGTGGTAAGGTAATTACCGGCAGGAAGCTCTCTGCCAGTATGCACATGGGATATGAGGGACTGGCTGAAGGAATGGACCATCGGGGATCGAACGGCGAACTTGCAAGAAGTGATAACGTCACTCAAGTGAAGGGTGTCAGTGGATAATACGAGACTGCAGAGCGGGGCGAGGCTTCGCCCCGCTCTGCACAAGAGCGGTATTATCTCTGTGCTCTTATCTTGAGGTTATCTTGAGATGATTTCGGGGCTTTAGTGTCCCCGCGGCCCGGTCCTCGACCAGGCCTCCACCCCCAGGAAGCAGACTGTGATAGCTGACTAACACCCAGGTACCTGTTTTACTGCTAGGTAACAGGGGCATAGGGTGAAAGAAACTTTGCCCATTGTTTCTCGCCGGCGCCTGGGATCGAACCCAGGATCACAAGTCCAGCGTGCTGTCCGCTCGGCCGACTGGCTCCATGGATGGGGTCAGAGTAAGAATATTTAAGATATAAAGCTAGGAGAGGCCAAATGCACTTTAGTGGTGTATGTGAAATTTCTTGTATGCATCTTGTGGTTGCTGTAGCACAAAATGAATGGCATCTCTGTAGACTAGTTGCTAACTGCAAGTTGCTAACTTGCAACTAGAGTTGCAAGTTAGCAAGTTAGTTAGTTAGTTGCTACTAACTAAGTTAGTTAAGTTAGGTAGTTAGTTAGGCTAAGTTAGTCGCAAGTTAGTTAGACTAGTTGCTAACTACTGCTAACTGCAGTAACGCATCAGGGGCACAAATTAACAGTTTTCAATAACGAGGTGGGCAGAGTTCCCTCAGAAATTGCTTGATCATACATTACGTTGTAACTGCTCAAATGCCAGCTCCAGGAAGCAATAGCCTGGCTCATCAAGTCGATACCAAAGGGGTATGAAAATGTGTAAACTCTGACAAGTCCAAAAACTTGAGCTGGACGGTAGAACAAAGGTCTCGCTTCAAGCAGGTCGGCGTTCAATCCCCGACCGTCCAAGTGGTTGGGCACCAGTCCTTCCCCCCCCCCCCCGTCCCATCCCTAATCCTTATCCTGATCCCTTCCCAGTGCTTCATAGTCGTAATGGCTTGGCGCATTCTCCTGATAGTTCTCTTCCCTTCCCTTGACTCTGGAAAAAGAAAAAAAAAGGGTAATGGAAGTAAGAAGACAGTGAACATGTAGCCAGCATGTCCCTGGTCCTGAGCCTGGTTTACGTAAACAGTTTCCCTCCCGTGACAAGACATCCACAACATCCCCCGAACTGCCTCCATGAAAACAAATGTAATCCTTTAAAAATACAACACTGCCACCATTTTTCTTGCGTTTCTCAAGTAATTCCTGAAAATACTGCATTGTGGCGTCTCTTTATACTGATCAGGATGATATAGTAAGCCAGGAATAATAATAATATTCCCGAAATGAAAAGCGAAATTTTTCCATTGTTATTTTTTCCCCTTAAGTGTGACAAATCGTCAGTTACATTGTATTATTTTGCCTTGTCTATTTTTAATACATTAATGCACATCGAAGAATGTAAATCATATTACGCAGCTAATACAAATTGATTTATTTTTCAATTAATTTTTCCTCAAATGAAGTTAAATTTTTATTTGTTGTTTTATAAGGCATTGTGTGAAAGCCTAATGGAAACCTCACGAAGTTATAGATTGTGAGCTACACTGCGTCCTGTCCACTGTGTAGGAAGCCCGGACTTCTATCCACCACAGCCCGGACCAATCGGGCTGTGGTGCATATGTGGGCCTGCGGGCCGCTCCGAGCAACAGCCTGTTAGACCAAGCCCTCACAAGTCAAGCCTGGCCTCGGGCCGGGCTTGGGGAGTAGAAGAACTCCCAGAACCCCATCAAGCAGGTAACCACCGTGTGTAGGCCTCGTTCGTTCCAGTATCGTGTTGAGTAACCTGTCAATAGATGCTCCATTATATGATTATGGATGCCGGTGATAGGTTGAAATCAACCTGGCCTCTGAAGCCTCGCATATCAATGGAATTTATGTTTATATTATTTTAAAGTAACTCGTAGCACTGATTTATTTGTCATGTGACCCTTGTTGATCTTTGATATTATATATAGCTAAAGTCTTTCAAGTTGGACTAGTTGGTAAAACAACGGTCTTGCTTCCTGCAGGGTCAGAGTTCGAATACCGATATTCCAAATTGATGAGTACCGTTCCCTTAATCCGTGCTCATATATCAGCTGTTAGACTGCCTCACACAGCCTTTTAAATACAAATCATACTAGCTTAGGCCTTCATCCTCATAACTACCTCACCTCATCCGAGTCTGAAGACTCAGACACATCGAGGAAAATATATGAGTCGGGAACATGTTGTAACTTATGAAAAGGATTGTAATAAGAAGCCCTTGAGCGGTCTCCATGAATAACATAGTGAAATATGTCCGTCAAAACGTTCATAATGCGACCTTCTAACTCTGGAAACCTCGGTGTGTGGAAGATTGTGAATACACAATGGTTGTGTTTCTTTGTGAGTGTGTAACACACACGAGGGAAGAGTTGGGGGAGATTATCTTGCTTCTCTCTTGATTCTCATCCTCTCTCTCTTGCTTCTCCCTCTCTATCTTGCCTCTCCTCCTCTCGCTTGCTTCTCATAAAGGAGGAAATAAGGCAGAGGCAAAAAAATTACAGACCGATAGCACTAACATCGCACATCATAAAAATTTTTGAGAGTGCTAAGAAGTAAGATCACAAAATACATGGAATCACAGCATCTCCATAACCCAGGACAACATGGTTTCAGAACAGGGTGCTCTTGCCTGTCGCAGTTGCTGGACCACTATGATATGGCATTAGATGCTATGGAAGACAAACAAAACGCTGATGTAATTTACACAAATTTCGTAAAAGCTTTTGATAAATGTGACCATGGTGTTATTGCACATAAAATGCGTTCAAATGGAATTACCGGAACAGGCAGATGGATCTACAATTTCCTGACTAACAGAACCCAATTTGTAATAGTCAACAAAATAAAATCCAGCCCATCAACCGTGAAGAGCTCAGTCCCCCAGGGTACTGTGCTTGCTCCAGTACTTTTTCTCATCCTCATATCGGACATAGACAAGAACACAACCTATAGTACTGTATCATCCTTTGCAGATGACACTAGGATCTTCATGAGAGTAGGCAACATAGAGGACACGGCAAACCTCCAATCAGATGTAGATCAGGTCTTTCTATGGGCTACAGAAAATAATATGGTGTTTAACGAAGATGAGTTCCAGTTCATGCGCTACGGAAAAAATGAAAATATGAAAACGGAAACCACGTACAAAACTCAGGCAAATCATAACATAGAACGAAAAGGCAATGTAAAGGATCTGGGTGTACTCATGTCGGAAGACCTTACCTTTAAAGAACACAATAAAGTAACCGTCACAACTGCAAGAAAAATGACAGGTTGGATAACAAGAACTTTTCACACTAGAGATGCTATACCGATGATGATACTTTTCAAAACGCTTGTGCTCTCTAGAGTGGAGTTCTGCTGCACAATGACAGCCCCTTTCAAAGCTGGAGAAATTGCTGACCTGGAGAGCGTGCAGAGATCCTTTACTGCTAGAATCCACTCAGTAAAACATCTAAAACTATTGGGACCGACTAAAGAGCCTAAATCTGTATTCCCTTGAGCGCAGGCGGGAGAGATACATAATAATTTACACGTGGAAAATATTAGAGGGGCTGGTCCCAAACCTGCACACAGAAATAACATCACATGAGACCAGAAGACATGGCAGGATGTGCAGAATACCCCCGTTGAAAAGCAGAGGCAACTGTACTTTGAGAGAGAACTCTATCAACATCAGAGGCCCGAGACTGTTCAACACGCTTCCACTACACATAAGGGCATAACTGGCAAACCCCTCACAGTGTTCAAGAGAGAACTGGATAAGCACCTCCAAAGGATACCTGATCAACCAGCTGTGACTCATACGTCAGGCTGCGAGCAGCCGCGTCCAACAGCCTGGGTAATGGTCACAGTCGCATGGATGATCTTTTCTTTATACGGCCTTTCGGATTCTTGCTTGTTCCATACGGCCCTAATATACTGACTTTTGTTTGTGTGGGCCCGTCTTGCTGCCTTCCCTCGTCTATTATAGCCCTGCTATCTAGCTTCCCTGTCTATTATAGCTCTGCTATTCTAGCTTCCCTGTCTATTATAGCCCTACTATTCTAGCTTTCCTGTCTATTACAGTCTCCCGTGTGTAGTGGTAAGACACTCGCCTGGCGATACGCGAGCGCTATGTCATGGGTTCCGTATCCTGGCCGGGGAGGATACTGGGCGCAATTCCTTAATCGTAGCCTCTTGTTTAACTCAACAGTAAAATGTGGTACTTGGTTGTAACAACGATCCTTCGCGGCGGGGATCCGTATTCCAGGGACCTGCCCGGACGCTAGCGGTCGTACTAGTGGGCTGGTAGCAGAATGTAACAACTCTTGTATATATCTGCAGAAAAATAAATATTATAGCCTGCTTATTTCTAGCTTCCCCTGTCTATTATACCCTTCTACTAGCTTTCCTGTCTACTATACCCCTCTATTCTAGCTTCCCTGCTATTATGCCCCATCTATTCTAGCTTCTATTATAACACCTCTATTCGTAGCTGTTATTGTCCTTTCTAGTCTAAATTATATGTGTGTTGTTGCTCATCTATTCTGAGTTCATTGTTTTATTGTTTTTGGGCAGGGATATTCCCGCGCGGCCCCGTGCTACCCCCCTAAAGCCTCTGGCTGAACCCACTGGCGGGCCTAAGCCTCTGGCTGGCCCACTGGGGCGGGCCCTAAGCCCTCTGGCTGGCGCGGGCCCTAAGCCCTCTGGCCCTGGCCCACTGGCGGGCCCTAAGCCTCGGCTGGCCCACTGGGCGGCCCTAAGCCCTCCGCTGGCCCACTGGGCGGGCCCCCCCTCTGTGCCCTAAGCCTCGGCTGGCCCACTGGGCGGGCCCTAAAGCTCGTTGCTGGCCTCTGGCGGGCCCTAAGCCTCGGGTCTGGCCCACGGGGCGGCCCTAAGACTCTGGCTGGGCCCCACCACTGGGGGGGCCCTAGCCTCTGGCCCTTGGCTGGCCCTACCTCTGCCCTCTGGGCGGGCCCAAGCCTCTGGCTGGCCCCAACTGGGCGGCCCTAGGCCTCTGGCTGGCCCACTGGTCCTAAGCCCCTGGCTGGCCAACTGTGCGGGCCCTAAGCCACGGGCTGGCCCACTGCGCGGCCCCTACGCCCCTGGCTGGCCCACTGGGCGGGCCCTAAGCCTCTGCGGTCCACTGGGCGGGCCCTAGCCTCTGGCTGGCCCATCTGGTGGGCCCTAAGCCTCTGGCTGGCCAACTGGGCGGGCCTTAAGCCTGTGGCGGGCCCACTGTGCGGGCCCTGGGCCTCTGGCTGGCCCTCTGGCGGGCTGGCTCTCTGGCTGGTCCCCACTGGGCGGCCCTAAGCCTCTGGCTGGCCCACTGGGCGGCCCTAAGCCTCTGGCTGGCCTCCTGGGGGACCTAGGGAGGCCCACGGGGAAGCCTCTGGGCCCCTGGGGCCCTAAGCCTCTGGTGGCACGGGCCCTAAGCCTCTGGCTGGCCCCACTGGGCGGGCCCTAAGCCTCTGGCTGGCCACTGGGCACTGGCCTAAGCCTCTGGCTGGCCCAGGGCGGGCCCTAAGCCTACGTTGGCTGGCCCACTGGCGGGCACCTAAGCCTCTGGCTGGCCCACTGGGGGGGCCCTAAGCCCTCTGGCTGGCCCACTGTCCGGGCCCAAGCCTCTGGGGGGGGCCCTTAAGCATCTGGCTGGCATCTGGCGGGCCTAAGCCTCTGGCTGGCCCACTGGGCCGGGCCCTAAGCCTCTGGCTGGCCCTCGGGCGGCCCTAAGCTCTAGGCTGGCCCATGGGCTGGCCCTAAGCCCTGGGCTGGACCACTGGCGCGGGCCCCTAAGCCCTCTGGCTGGCCCTCTGGGCGGGCCCTAAGCCTCTGGCTTGGCCCCTGGGCGGGGCCCTAAGCCTCTGGCTGGACCACTGGGGGGGCCCTAAGCCTCTGCGGGCCAACTGGGCGGTCCCTAAGCCTATGGCTGGACCATCTGGGGGGCCCTAAGCCTCGGGCTGCCCTCTGGGCGGGCCCTAAGCTTCCGGCTGGCCCACTGGGCGGGCCCTAAGGCCTCTGGGCTGGCCCACTGGGCTGGCACTAAGTCTCTGGCTGGCCACTGGGCCGGCCCGACTCTGGCGGACCACTGGGACGGGCCCTAGCCTCTGGCTGGCCACTGCGGGCCCTAAGCCTCTGGCACTGTTACCACTGGGCGGGCCTAAAAGCCCTCTGGCTGGTCCCACTGGGACGGGCCCTAAGCCTCGGCTGGCCCACTGGGCGGGCCCTAAGCCTCTGGGCTGCCCACTGGGCGGGCCCTAAGCCTCTGGCTGGACCACTGGGGCGGGCCCCTAAGCCTCTGGCTGGCCACTGGGCGGCCCTAAGCTCTGGGCATGGGGCCCTAAGGCCTCTGGTGGCCCTCTGGGCGGCCCTAAGCCTCTGGCTGGACCACTGGGGGTGCCCTAAGGCCTCTGGCTGGCCCACTGGTCAGGCCCTAAGCCTCTGGCTGGGCTGGCCTACTGGCGGGCCCTAAGCCTCGGCTGGCCCACTGGGCGGGCCCGTAGCCTCTGGCTGGCCCTCTGTGACGGGCCCTCTAAGCCTCGGCTGGACCACTGGGCGGGCCCTAAGCCTCTGCTGGACCAACTGCGGAGGCCCCTAAGCCTCTGGCTGCCCACTGGGCGGCCCTAAGCCTCTGGGCTGGACCACTGGGCGGGCCCTAAGCCTCTGGCTGCCCACTGGGCGGGCCCTAAGCCTCTGGCTGGCCCACAGGAGAGTTTGCTTGTTTTCTGTTTTACTTGGGCGGAGTGTGAGAATTTATGACTTGTATGGTCGCTTCAGTAAGAATATTGTCCCACGTGATTAACAACTTCTGCTCTGTTGAATCTAAGTCAAAATCTTAATGAGTTTGTAACTGTTGACTGTGTTAGATAATGTTCCAGTGGTCTGTTGTGGTTGTAACTGTGCACTGTGTAGATAATGTCCAGTGGTCTGTTGTGGTTGTAACTGTGCACTGTGTTAGATAATGTTCCAGTGGTCTGTCGGGCATTCTCCACAGTGCTGACATTTCCTCTCATTCTTATAGGAACCTATAAGCCTATTTACCATGCCCTTTTAATATTACCCTTCTATCTAGCCCCATTATCTATACTACTACCTTATATCCTAGACCCATTATATATTATAATCCTTCTATTCTAGTCCAGTATCTATTACCCTTCTATTCTAGTCACCATTATCTATTACCCTTCTATTCTAGTCCCATTATCTATTATCCTTCTATTCTAGTCCCATTATCTATTACCCTTCTATTCTAGCCCCTTTATCTATTATTACCCTTCTATTCTAGCCCCATTGTTTATTATTGCCTTTCTATTTTAGCTTCTATTTTTCACCCTACTGTACTACCCATTCTTTATTATAACGATATATAATAGGTGTGTTGCCGTCCTGGCAGCTGGCCTTGTGGCCCGTTCAACCTGTCCTCTTAAAAATAACGTCGCTTTTGGCCGTTTGTCCGGATGGCCGAAAGTGGACGTAATTTGAAATGAACAATAAATGAAAATAACTTTGAGATTTTTTTTTTCAACAACAGTTAGTTAAAAGTCCCTGGTAGGTTATGTGGGCAGGAAATTCTCAGAAAAGAAAGTGTCAAAACGTTATGAAAAACGTTAATTGAAAGTTTCCTCTCCTAACCTTTCCGAGTAAGCCGGGACGACTCAAACAGGGAACGGGACAGTACGTCACTTTCGTGAGCCGATTTCATTTTAAAATACGTCCACTTTTGGCCATAGCGCGCATACGAGCCAAAGGCGACGTTATTTTCAAGAGGACGGGTTGCACTCACATAGCTTCAGTGGTCGCTATTGCTCTACTGTGTTAGTTAATTTCTTCATTAAGACTAAAATACGAGCTTCTGTTTTCATTATAAGTTTACTGAACTAATTCGCTAAGGTCTTTTTTCCATTATGGTCCAATACTCTTTGATCGATATTAACTATTTAGTTATTTAGTTAACTATTTAGTTAATACACCGGTCTTTATTCATTCTTATTCCACAAGTCTTATTAGTCTATATAAATCAAAATGTAAATGTTCTTTGTTCAAAATCGCTAATATCCGAAAGTTCTCACCGATTGCTTTGAAATTTTCACACAATGTATTGATGTCACATCTGTGGTCAGCACGTCATGCGTTTGTTGAGCCACAGCAACGCGCTGGACAGGGTACAGCTAGTTAATTAATAAATTTGTTCGTTGGTCAATAGGACACTTTCTCGCTGGGACAATACATTATACTTTCGTGGGAGATGCATCAAATGAGATAGAGTAAGTTCAGTAAAACTTCGGTTTTAACTCATTTGACCAGTGTCGTAGCTCAGTCGATTTAGCCAGCGTCTGGGATGCTCTCGGACGTAGTTTCGAATGCTCGTCACGGCCCTGGTGGATTTGTTCTTTCGTCTTTCGTGGGAGCCATGAGAAGTCTCAGGACGCCCTACAGGACTCACTGGTATCCCAGGTAGCATTGCTTTTAGCATGTCGTGGTTAGGAGTGTCAAAGGCGTGTGCGTGGGTGTGCCCAGCGTGTGCAGGTTCCACTCCTCCTCGTGGCGGTTACGTTGCGAAGATTTCATGATTTGGCGTCCCCGGGGCCCGGTCCTCGACCAGACCTCCTCGTTGCTGGACTGGTCACCAGGCTGTTGGACGCGGCTGCTCGCAGCCTGTACGTAACGAGTCACAGCCTGGTTGATCCGGTACTCTTTGGAGGTGTTTATCAAGTTATCTTAATACAGATTTTCTCCCACTGAAGCCCCATTGATAAACCAATTAATGTGATGTCTAAAAAGTCGTGCAAGAACATCCTCTCGAGAATTCTTAAGACCAATTTAAAAACATTTTTGGATCATTTCACTCGTCTTGGAGACGTTCCCAGAGGTGACTGCAGAGCCTCTCAAGATTATATCATAAACCCCTCCTCCTACGACCTCCCTCACGGCGTCCTGGCCAGGACTTCTCAATCACACAGCGGGGATGGTGGGTTGTAAAAACACTTGGATTGGAGGAAACTGTTCAACTCGATGCAATCATATTTCACCCCAGGTGAAGTGTTCGGGTCTCGCAGTGTGAGCTCACAAAG
>WNGS01166226.1:19955291-20001394 GCA_020271785.1 Procambarus virginalis | reverse complement strand
CCCCCCTCACGGGGAGACCATGCCCCCCCTCACTGGAGACCATGCTCCCCCCACTGGGAGACCATGCCCCCTCACTGGGAGACCATGCCCCCCTCGCACTGGGAAACCATGCCCCCCCTCACTGGGACCATGCCCCCCGCACTGGGAGACCATGCCCCCCCTCACTGGGAGAACCGTGCCTTCCTCTCACTGTGAGACCATGCCCCCCTCACTGGAGACTATGCCCCCCCCCCCCATCACTGTGAGGACCCTCATAAGAATTCTCCACCTCTTCCCGCGGTCGGGGCTCGTAATCTTCCCTGATTGGCTGTTGTTAACTCCTCCTCATGACCTTCTAACTTGTGATTGGTTGAACCAAGTCGCGTAAAACTCAACCATAAAATATTATTTTGCTCCTGGAAAAAATCCCTGAGGTAGTAAACATGTGCACTCAACACCTGTATCCGGTACAGGTGTTGCATATTATGAGCGATAGGGTGTAGATGTAATAGATAGTCTTAGATTGCGATAGATAGTAATAGATTATGAGCGGTTAATAGTCTTCCATTACATGGGACACGAGCTATAACAAGGGGGATATAAACAAACTGCAGTAGGCCTATTGAGCATGTGTAGGCCTACTCACCATGTGTAGGCCTACTCAGCCATGTGTGGACCTATTATGATAATGCAATTCCTTTTTTTTTTGCCTTATGTCTGGTCCCATGTTGGCGACCTGGGCCAGATTTTACGAAGCAGTTACGCAAGCACTTACGAACGTGTACATCTTTCCTGAATCTTTGACGGCTTTGGTTCAATTTATTGAACAGTTTACAAGCATGAAAACTACCCAATCACTGTTGTTATTGTTTTAAACAGCCTCCTGGTGCTTCGGAGCTCATTAACTTTTAATAATTGCTAACAAAGCCGCCAAAGATTAGGAAAAGATGGACAGGTTCGTAAATGCTTGCGTAACTGCTTCGTGAATCTGGGCCCAGGTTCGTAAGTGCTTGCGTAACTGCTTCGTGAATCTGGCCCAGGTTCGTCAGTGCTTGCGTAACTGCTTCGTGAATCTGGCCCCCAGGTTCGTGAATCTAGCCCGAGATTCGTAAGTGCTTGCGTAACTGCTTCGTGAATCTGGCCCCAGGTTCGCAAGTGCTTGCGTAACTGGTTCGTGAATCTAGCCTCAGGTTCGTAAGTGCTTGCGGAATTGCTTCGTGAATCTGGCCCAGGTTCGTCAGTGCTGAGTAACTGCTTCGTGAATCTGGCCTCCAGGTTCGTGAATCTGGCCTCCAGGTTCGTAAGTGCTTGCGTAACACAGCTTCGTGAATCTGGCCTCCAGTCGTGAATCTGGCCTCCAGGTTCGTGAATCTGGCCTCCAGGTTCGTGAATCTGGCCTCCAGGTTCGTGAATCTGGCCTCCAGGTTCGTGAATCTGGCCTCCAGGTTCGTGAATCTGGCCTCCAGGTTCGTAAGTGCTTGCGTAACTGCTTTGTGAATCTGGCTCCATTGTCTGTCTAGCATATTCTAAAGTTTGGGAAGATCCCCGCAGCTTTACGCAGTTGTTAAGTCTGTTGTCAAGGCAACTGTACGAGTTCCCACACAGTTGTGAATTTACAGACAGGAATATACCACATAATCATACCAAACTGATATGGTTCAGTTTTGGCCTCCCATTGTCGAGGACAGTAGTTAGGTCTGGTTGACCAGAGCATCAACCGGGAGACCGGCCTACTGGCCTTTGATCCTCGAATCTCCATAAGGTAGCTACAAGGTATAGGCTTATATCACGAGGCTTATTTAGTCCCAATCGACCACGCAAACCTTAACCGGCCCCCCCCCCTCCTCCTTTCTAGAATGCAGCCCGGAACACTAATAGTTGGACCTGACCGCACACGCGAAAGTGACGGGACGACGACGTTCAAGACATGCCGGAACTGGTTAGGGAAAGGCAGATGTCGTTTTGATACTGAGTGTAGATATTTTCACCCTAAGCTATGCAAACTCTCAGTTAATGAGAGGAAATGCTACGATCTTCATTGCCCCGATTTCCACGTCAGAGGTACACAGCGCTATATAAGAGAGGAAGTCCAATATAATAGCCCTGAACATTTTTTAGAGGCAGGCAGAAACAGAGGGAGAAACACAGGCAGAAACGTGGCAGGAGTACGGATGGAGAGGGGGAAATGCCCGAGACTGGACTACATTTCGTCATCAAGCCCACACATACTACACCCCCCAACTACACAGAGACTACCACACTCCCCAATATCACTTCCAAAACTGGACAAACCATTGCCACAACAACACCCCTGGGTCAGGGTAGAGAGGAGGGAGAACCACCAAAACCTTCCAGAAGTGACACACAATATGGACAATCATTCATTTTTGCAAACATTCAAGGTCTAAAGCCAAAGTCAAGAAATAAAGTCAAGTTCATAAATGGTCTCCTATTAGAGTCAAACTCCATATTTGGGGCATTCACGGAAACTCATACAAAAGATTACATGGATGGTGAAATCTGGATTCCAAATTATAATTATACAGATGTGATAGAAAAACTAGGTCAAATGGGGAGTAGGTCTGTATATTAAAGAGGACCTGGTATGCACAGAACTACTAAACTCAACTAATGAGGTGGTAGAGGTACTTGGAATTAAGTAGAGAAACTAAACTAATTATTATTTAATATATAAACCGCCAGATACAACGGTTGAGGAATTCACAGAGCAGATGCACAAAATAGAGAACATACTTGATGACCTAGCAAACCCAGCTCCAGATATTATCTTCCTTGGAGATTTCAATTTACCGAGTCTAAGATGGAGAATGGCAAACACAATATCATAGCAGGGAATGACCCGGGAAATAACCAGCCACAGGTCAGAGAACTTTTGAGATTCTGTGACAAATTCTCGCTCAATCAACAGATTACAGAACCAACTAGGACGAAAACACACTAGACTTGTTATTCACAAACAATGATGAACTAATCAGAGACATAACAATCTCAGATACTTCATACTCAGACCATAAGCTCATTGAAGTGCGAACTAGCATAAATAACGGTAGTAGATCTAAGAGACCCAACAAGCGAGAAGGAATATTCAATCAATTCAATTTCAACAATAAGAGGATTGACTGGGAAAAAATAAATGTAGACCTTTCAACCATTCAATGGGAGACGGTCTTAAGCGACAAAACTCCCACACAGGAATAGCTCAACTGACAGCTGAAGCTTACAAGGTCTGCTTGAAGCACGTGCCGGTGAGGAGGGGCAGAAAGAGGAACACTCTAGAAAGAGAACGCAGACGACTGTACAGGAGAAGGAAAAAAATTACGGAAATGCTTCGGCAGACACAACTATCACAAGCAAGGAAAATAAGCCTAAGCAGGGAGATCGAAGAAATCGAACAAACGTTGAAGCGATCATATGAGTCTGAGGAAATGGAATTGGAACAGAGAGCTATACAAGAGATAAGGAAAAATCCGAAATATTTTTTCACATACGCTAAATCAAAATCCAAACCTCGACCAGTATTGGACCGTTAATTACAAATGAAGGTACGTACACAGAGGACAACAAAGAGATTAGTGAAATTCTAAGAAGCCAGTATGAGGCTATGTTTAGCACACCAATTAACAACATGAAAGTTGATGACCCAGACAGCTTCTTTATGAATGACATTCAAGCTGCAGATAATATAACGGATATTACCACAAACTCGGAAGACTTTGAAAGAGAAATTGACAATATGCCCATGCACTCAGCCCCTGGGCCTGACTCATGGAATTCAATATTCATAAAGAAATGTAAAGTACCAGTAGCGAGAGCACTCAGCGTAATATGGAGAAAGAGCCTGGATACAGGGAGATACCAGCAGCACTTAAATCTGCAGATATAGCTCCGTTGCACAAGGGGGGAGTAAAGCCTTGGCAAAAAATATAGGCCAGTTGCACTAACATCACACATAATAAAAGTGTTTGAAAGAGTGATTAGGAATCAAATTTCTAGTTTTATGGAAAACAATGAATTGCACAATCCAGGACAACATGGATTTAGAGCGGGAAGATCCTGTCTGTCACAGTTACTCAACCACTATGACAAAATCACAGAAGCCCTAGAAGAAAAGCAAAATGCAGATGTTGTATACACAGACTTTGCAAAGGCTTTCGACAAATGTGACCATGGGGTGATAGCTCACAAAATGAGGTCAATGGGAATAACTGGAAAAGTAGGACGCTGGATACTCAATTTCCTGTCGAACAGAACACAAAGAGTAACAGTCAATCAGATAAAATCGAGTCCAAGCGATGTTAAAAGCTCTGTACCTCAAGGTACAGTCCTTGCACCGCTACTGTTCCTTATTCTCATATCTGATATAGACAAAAATACACGTCACAGCTTCGTGTCATCCTTCGCAGATGACACAAAAATCAGCATGAAAATTACCTCTGCTGAAGACATTGAAAAACTACAAACAGATGTCAACAAAGTTTTCGATTGGGCAGCAGAAAATAATATGATGTTTAACAGTGATAAATTTCAGGTACTCAGGTACGGCAAAAATGAGGATCTGAAACATAATACAGGGTACAAAACACAATCAAATCTTCCCATAGTAGAAAAACAGCATGTCAAGGATTTGGGAATAATGATGTCCGACGATCTAACGTTTAGGGAGCATAACCAAGCAAATATCGCATCAGCCAGAAAAATGATCGGATGGATTACGAGAACTTTCAAATCCAGGGATCCCATCACAATGGTTGTACTCTTCAAGTCACTTGTGTTGTCCCGTCTCGAATACTGCTCAGTACTCACTTCCCCCTTCAGAGCAGGAGAGATTGCTGAAATAGAGGGAATACAGAGAACATATACGGCACGCATAGACGAGATAAAACACCTAAATTATTGGGATCGTCTCAAAGCTCTCCAAATGTACTCTCTAGAAAGGAGACGAGAGAGATACCAAATAATATACACGTGGAAAATACTGGAGGGCCAGGTCCCAAATCTACACAGTAAAATAACAACGTACTGGAGTGAACGATATGGAAGAAAATGCAAGATTGAACCAGTGAAGAGCAGAGGTGCCATAGGCACAATCAGAGAACACTGTATAAACATCAGAGGTCCGCGGTTGTTCAACGTCCTCCCAGCGACTATAAGAAATATTGCCGGAACAACCGTGGACATCTTCAAGAGGAAACTGGACTGTTTCCTAAGAGAAGTCCCGGATCAGCCGGGCTGTGGTGGGTATGTGGCTCTGCGGGCCGCTCCAAGCAACAGCCTGGTGGATCAAACTCTCACAAGTCGAGCCTGGCCTCGGGCCGGGCTTGGGGAGTAGAAGAACTCCCAGAACCCCATCAACCAGGTATCAACCAGGTATCAACCAGGTCCGTCCTGGACCATTCTCAAGCCGATTGTGACTTGAGTCGAGACAATCGACTTGAGAATGGTCCAGGACGGACCGAAACGTCATCGTCCCTTCACTTTCTAGTGTGTGGTCTGGTCACATCTTTCAGCCACGTTATTGTGACTCATTGTCTGCACAGCTAAATAACATCAGCGTATCTATCTACTACTGGGTGAACAGAGGGATCAGGTGAAATTATATGTCTCTCGAACGTCTCTGATCTGACGCGGTAATGAAGCTCGAGACCTGACGTTGTGACTGAAGTAGAAGTCATCTCAAGAACGTAAGGAATTCCCCAGACTTAAGTCTGGTCCTAACCACACACTCAGACCTTGACAAAACACTCAGGACAGTGCGAAAGACTTGGTGTAAATTCTTTACATTAATCCCAAAAATACACAAGTGAGGGTTTTTTTCCTATGTTATTATATCTATGAGAAGACATTACCATAACTTAACGTGAGGAATTGCACGGACTTTATTGGTTATCTATAACGAACTATGTGTTGACTTTAGCACAGCGGCCTGGTCTGGCCCCCTTACTTTAGTGAGATAGACAGATAGACGAAAAATTAATGTAACAGACTTGAGAGTACTCATGTCGGAAGACCTTACCTTTAAAGAACACAATAAAGTAGCCGTCACAACTGCAAGAAAAATGACAGGTGGGATAACAAGAACTTTTCACACTAGAGATGCTATACCGATGATGATACTTTTCAAAACGCTTGTGCTCTCTAGAGTGGAGTACTGCTGCACAATGACAGCCCCTTTCAAAGCTGGAGAAATTGGTGACCTGGAGAGTGTGCAGAGATCCTTTACTGCTGGAATCCACTCAGTAAAACATCTGAACTTTTGGGACCGACTAAAAAGCCTAAATCTGTATTCTCTTGAGCGCAGGCGGGAGAGATACATACTAATTTACACGTGGAAAATAGTAGAGGGGCTGGTCCCAAACCCGCACACAGAAATAACACCACATGAGACCAGGAGACATGGCAGGATGTGCAGAATACCCCCGTTGAAGAGCAGAGGTGCAACAGGTACTCTGAGAGAGAACTATCAACATCAGAGGCCCGAGACTGTTCAACACGCTTCCACTACACATAAGGGACATAACTGGCCGACCCCTCAAAGTGTTCAAGAGAGAACTATCTACATCAGAGGCCCGAGACTGTTCAACACGCTTCCACTACACATAAGGGACATAACTGGCCGACCCCTCACAGTGTTCAAGAGAGAACTATCAACATCAGAGGCCCGAGACTGTTCAACACGCTTCCACTACACAAGGGACATAACTGGCCGACCCCTCACAGTGTTCAAGAGAGAACTATCAACATCAGAGGCCCGAGACTGTTCAACACGCTTCCACTACACATAAGGGGCATAACTGGCCGACCCCTCACAGTGTTCAAGAGAGAACTATCAACATCAGAGGCCCAAGACTGTTCAACACGCTTCCACTACACAAGGGACATAACTGGCCGACCCCTCACAGTGTTCAAGAGAGAACTATCAACATCAGAGGCCCGAGACTGTTCAACACGCTTCCACTACACATAAGGGACATAACTGGCCGACCCCTCACAGTGTTCAAGAGAGAACTATCAACATCAGAGGCCCGAGACTGTTCAACACCCTTCCACTACACAAGGGACATAACTGGCCGACCCCTCACAGTGTTCAAGAGAGAACTATCAACATCAGAGGCCCGAGACTGTTCAACACGCTTCCGCTACACATAAGGGGCATAACTGGCCGACCCCTCACAGTGTTCAAGAGAGAACTATCAACATCAGAGGCCCGAGACTGTTCAACACGCTTCCACTACACAAGGGACATAACTGGCCGACCCCTCACAGTGTTCAAGAGAGAACTATCAACATCAGAGGCCCGAGACTGTTCAACACGCTTCCGCTACACATAAGGGGCATAACTGGCCAACCCCTCACAGTGTTCAAGAGAGAACTATCAACATCAGAGGCCCGAGACTGTTCAACACGCTTCCACTACACATAAGGGCATAACTGGCCGACCCCTCACAGTGTTCAAGAGAGAACTATCAACATCAGAGGCCCGAGACTGTTCAACACGCTTCCACTACACATAAGGGACATAACTGGCCGACCCCTCACAGTGTTCAAGAGAGAACTATCAACATCAGAGGCCAGAGACTGTTCAACACGCTTCCACTACACATAAGGGACATAACTGGCCGACCCCTCGCAGTGTTCAAGAGAGAACTATCAACACCAGAGGCCCGAGACTGTTCAACACGCTTCCACTACACATAAGGGGCATAACTGGCCGACCCCTCACAGTGTTCAAGAGAGAACTATCAACACCAGAGGCCCGAGACTGTTCAACACGCTTCCACTACACATAAGGGACATAACTGGCCGACCCCTCACAGTGTTCAAGAGAGAACTATCAACATCAGAGGCCCGAGACTGTTCAACACGCTTCCACTACACATAAGGGGCATAACTGGCCGACCCCTCACAGTGTTCAAGAGAGAACTATCAACACCAGAGGCCCGAGACTGTTCAACACGCTTCCACTACACATAAGGGACATAACTGGCCGACCCCTCACAGTGTTCAAGAGAGAACTATCAACATCAGAGGCCCGAGACTGTTCAACACGCTTCCACTACACATAAGGGGCATAACTGGCCGACCCTTCACAGTGTTCAAGAGAGAACTGGATAAACACCTCCAAAGGATACCTAATCAACCAGGCTGTGATTCATACGTCAGGCTGCTAGCAGCCGCGTCCAACAGCCTGGTTGACCAGACCACCAACCAGGAGGCCTGATCAGAGACCGGACCTGAGAACGTTGATTCCCGGAACCAACTCCAGGTAACCGCATAATAAAGTTGATTAGACTATTTGGTGACAAGACTGGAGAAGGAACCCATGTATAATGTTAAAATATTATCAGCATGTGCTTGATAATATTGTTATCAAGCACTATATGATAATATAGATCATGTGCCAGGGTTCGATCCCAGGCGCCGGCGAGAACATTGGGCAGAGTTTCTTTCACCCTATGCCTATGTTTGGTTGTGTACTTTACCTAGCAGTAAAATAGGTACCTGGGTGTTAGTCAGCTGTCACGGGCTGCTTCCTGGGGTTGGAGGCCTGGTCGAGGACCGGGCCGCGGGGACACTAAAAAGCCCCGAAATCATCTCAAGATAACCTCAAGATATGTATGTGACACTGTTCAGCACCTAGACATGATTGACCTGGACAGGTTTCCTAAGAAAAACAAATTGAAGGATTCTTGAAACTATCCTCGCCATTTATGACGGCGCGACTGGATACTTTAGAGAAAGTGTTCATTAAGCTAACGGTGTTTCACAACAGTGTTGACTACCCATCTAAGACACTTCTTAGATGACCCACATGAGCCACAGAGACGTTAGAAGGAACTTTTCAGTGTCAGAGTAGTTAACGGATGGAATGCATTAGGCAGTGATGTGGTGGAGGCTGACTCCATACACAGTTTCAAGTGTAGATATGATAGAGCCCAGTAGGCTCAGGAATCTGTACACCAGTTGATTGACAGTTGAGAGGCGGGACCAAAGAGCCAATGCTCAACCCCCGCAAGCACAAATAGGTGAGTACAAATAGGTGAGTACTTCTCGCCTGGTGAGGTGATCAAACTACCTTCCCACGGTACCACAATGCTCCAGCCCGGCATAAATAGCATTAGCAGACCCGTCAGTGTACTGTTATCTGCGTCAGTGTACTGTTATCTGCGTTATCTTAATTTACCTGGTTCATTCTGCCATGAAGTATTCACCTCCACAGGTGTCACCTCGCCTGCTTCCTCAAGCTAATTGAGTTCTTCGATGCTGTTCGATCTTTCCATTTTGTGGGTTTATATTTCCACCAATAATTTGCTCAGCACTCTTATTATTTCCTGCGATAACATTATAATGACGGATCATTATAATGACATGAGTAGCACTCAATTTCTTGAAGTCGTTAAAAGCTAGAAAACTTAGTTTTTGTCACAGATTTCATGTTTTGTCAATTTTGGTATTCTAAAAATGACTGTCAGGACTTCATTTTGTACATTTTGTACGCTTTCCAGATTTTTCATGTCATTTAAGGAGTACGTCCATAGAACTGCAGCGATGGTAATCTGTGGCAGCGTCTACATATGCATTGTATATCACTTGAGGTTTTGCATCATAAGCACCCATGGTCATGCACATATGACAGAGCCAAATCGGCTGTAGTTCATCCCCAGTAAGCACAACATAGTGAATATAACTTGTGATGTTATGATTTCGGGGCTCAATGTCCCCGCGGCCCGGTCCCTGACCAGGCCGCCTCCTATAGGTTATATAACTGGAATACTTTACTGTCCAGGTGGCAAAGTATGTTAGTGGCAGTTAGGTGGCAGCAGACTACACTAAAAAACAAAGCTCTGCCTTTAACTTTCAAATTAGTGAAACTATATGCAGCATATGAGCTCCCTTCATAACATAATAACACTTGCTCACATTGAGTCTCCTTAACGTCATATAGGAATAATGTAGATATGCGAGAACAAGTTGGGTAATTTTTCTTTTGGTGGCTGGCAATTGCTGTGCAGTTTCAGTGCTAAAAGCAAGATTTATTTCATGTATGTGTGAATATTTCATACTGTCGAGCCTGGGTTCCCAGCCGGGCTCTGGGAGTAGAAAAACTCCCGGAACCCTCTCCTGGTATGCCAAATATAAACACGTACAAAAATCTGCAGATAGGAAAAAATCCTCTGAGGAACATCAAATATTGGTGATCACAGAGAGGGGAAGAGGAGGAGGAGGGGAAAATGGCGTAGCCAACACGAGTGTGGCAAGACCGCTCACAAAGGTGGAAGGGAAAGGGAATAATATATGTGGGAAATTACCTGGATCAAATTGTACCATAAATATTAATGATAATTATAGATCATGATAAATTAATGCAATTTGCATGCACTATAAAAAAGATTAAAAGGATTAAGGGGACTTAGCTGTCTAAGAAGTTCAACCAAGGATCCTCAAGATTTCCTGGAGGATTGAGAGGACTGTAGAGTTATAAATCAGGTTGAAGAAACTTCAAGTACCTGTTGGTATTTCCTCACATCAATACATTGTATATTAAGGATTAACATTACAAAAACAGTAATAACTATTACTGTACTAAAACTGCTTAATTTTGTTTAACACACTGTAGCCTAGCTCTCTCATAGTTATTGTAAGGTAACTAGAGGGTTTGATTAAATAAATATTACAATATGAAGTAATATCATTTGGGCAAGATATTAAACATTATTTATTTGGTTGTCTTTAAGTGAGTATAATTACTTGACAACTTTGCTAGTGATTGATTATTCATAAATATTGCTTAACTTTGTTAAGAATTGTTTTTTCAGATTTTACTGAAATTGTTAATATATAATTTATATGATATATATGCAACAATGATCACAAAAAACACTGATCCAAGTATACGGAAAAACCACATTTGAAAAAGAGAATGCTTAACGCGTTTTCGGCTAATTCGCCTTCATCATGCCAAATTAGAATGAACTTCTACGCAAAGTTCATTCTACTTTGCTCTGATGAAGGCGAATTAGCCGAAAACGCGTTAAGCATTCTCTATTTTTCAAATGTGGTTATATATATATATATATATATATATATATATATATATATATATATATATATATATATATATATGTATATATTACATTTATGAATTAAGATAACTGTTAATTAATAGTTCTTACATTGTAGTGGGCGTTTCCTCATGGTGTGACGATCAACAGCTGTAAGAATGAATGGTAATGACACAATCACCGCTAATTTGTCAATCAAGTAAAAAATGCACATTAAACTTATCCCAGACTGAAGACCGAGTGCCTAGTCTGACCAGGCTAATACTCCCTCTTGACGTGATATGACACGATTTTGATGTGAAGATTGAGATATCTTCTTTACGGGTTGAAGATAACGTGGTGGCTTAGGCTGCGGGTACACCGCGAGGGATTGTTTACACTCTAATCGCTTTGGCGGATACGAACGAGTAAGCGCTTAGACACCTTAATACTCAGATAATGTTCTACACATAGATACGTGTATGCTATACACTAATTATAATGGTTTGTGCGGTGTTTTAAGCTGATTGGTTAACACGACAGGTGACCACACTGTAGGTGGGTAGCACAGTGAGACACAGTGCTCCCGTCACTGCCTCTCCTGGATGTGAACAAGTTGCTTCAGGCAGAATTTCTGGTTATTTTTATAGTTGTAAACGATTATTTTGAGATGAAGTTAATGTGTAGGATTAAGATAATAGTGATTGAAAGATGATGAAGTGTTACTTTGCTATGATTACATTTTTAGTTAAGAAGGGCTTGTGACGTCACTTAGATGATTATTAAGCGATCAATACATTGATCGCTATCTGAGTGTGATCGATTGTGAGTGAACGCCACAAGTGGCTGTCGACTCTATAACCTATCAGGCCACACGAGGCTCTAGTCCACGTGACCTCTCGGTACATGCTGTAAATGTAGCTACAAAAATACATATAATATTAGACTGATATGTTTGTGGTGCAAACTTTTCCCAGTAGAGTTAAGAGAGTACACATGGAGCAGCAGGTAATATACTCATTACAGAGAACAATGACACCTGACATACCCAAGTTATGATTTTAGTAAACCATTAGATGGAGTTGCCAAACACTTCATTGAGAATATAGATTATCAGGAAAACTAAGATAATTTTAAATCAAAAATTAGCATAGAAGATTTAAAGTTGTGGAAAGAGGCAATAATATTGTACACAATGAGCTTTTTGGAAGTAGTTATAAATGTTATATCAGAGAGTTCGAAAGTTTTTAAGTTGGTAGAAGCCACAAACAATGGAACTGTAGGTTGAGGAAAATGCACTCTATGTGACCGTCAATAATAACGACGCTCTACATGACCGTCAATAATAACGACGCTCTACATGACCGTCAATAATAACGATGAGCTTATCAGAAACATCCCATCCTAAAATACATTAAACTTGGCGAACAGAAGCACTTAAGAGCATTATACTTTGCATCCGATTGAAAGACCCGTTCTGAAGAGGCTTTAGCAAGTCGGACTTCATCAAGAACTGAAGTTGTAACTGGGAGAGAATTACCAAAAGCTATCCAGATTTCATTGAGGACATTTCAAACACACGAACCTCAAAACTGTCCATGGGCAGTTGCACGAACACAATAATAGTTTATAAAACACGAACAAATTGCTTAAAGTCTCAAACTTTATTCCTTAGAACGCAGGCAGAAGACGCACATAATGATTTATAATGAAAACATTAGGACTGGTTCTAAATCTGCACATGATGATAATTCCTGACAAAACCAGGAAGCATGGCAGGATGTGCAAAATAACCCAGCTTATCAGAAGAGTTGCAATGGGTATGCTGAGACTGTTAACAACCCAACCCGTCCTCTTAAAAATAACGTCGCTTTTGCCTCGTATGCGCGCTATGACGAAAAGTGGAGGTAATTTGAAACGAAATCGGCTCACGAAAGTGACGTACTGTCCCGTTTTCTGTTTGAGTCGTCCGGCTTACTCGGAAAGGTTAGGAAAACAACCTCCATATACACATAACTGGCATACCTAGCCGGCCTCGTAAGCTCAAACAGAGATTTAACAAACTCATCTAAGAGTTTGTTACCTGAAGAATCGGGTTGTAAGTCTCACGTTAGACTGCGAGCCGCGGTGTCTAACAGCCTGGATGACCATGCCAACCAGCAAGAGGGCTGGTCTGAGACCGGAGAGCAGAGACGCTGCTCTCCGGAACAGCATCAAGGTAACATTATGACAGGGAACTTGGACGCCTTTTTTCTAACATAATAATGAAAAAATCATATAATAATTCACGTAATAGTAATAATAAGTATTAATAATTCATGTAGTAATAATTTTTCATGTATTTTTATTGAAAAATAATAATAATAATTAAAAACCTGATAATTTTCCTTGGAAAGATTACATTTCTACCTATTTTCACGATAACTGAGGCTGATATCTGAGCTGAAAACTTATTTGTACCAGTTTATTTACCGTGTCTATTTCTACCAAATATTTTGACCTATTCACCTCCCATTTTATCTTGAAGTTAGGCTTAAGTCTTATCCACCACTGGAAGGTTATTAAGGTCTATCCACCACTGGAAGGTTATTAAGGTCTATCCACCACTGGAAGGTTATTAATGTCTATCCACCACTGGAAAGTTAGTAAGGTCTATCCACCACTGGAAAGTTAGTAAGGTCTATCCACCACTGGAAGGTTATTAAGGTCTATCCACCACTGGAAGGTTATTAATGTCTATCCACCACTGGAAGGTTATTAATGTCTATCCACCACTGGAAAGTTAGTAAGGTCTATCCACCACTGGAAAGTTAGTAAGGTCTATCCACCACTGGAAAGTTAGTAAGTTCTATCAACCACTGGAGGGTTATTAAGTTCTATCAAACAAATGGGTTATTAAGACCATCACATGAGTGCTCTGCCTAAACATACCTTACCTTGGAGTTGTTCCGGGGCTTTGCGTCCCCGAGGCCCGGTCGTCGACAAGGCAGTTGTTGGACTGGTCAACCAGACTGACGCAACTGCTCGCAGCCTGACGTATGAATCACAGCCTGATTGATCAGTTATCCTTTGGAGGTGTTTATCAAGTTCTCTCTTGAGCACTGTGAGGGGTCGGCCAGTTATGCCCCTTATGTGTAGTGGAAGCGTGTTGAACAGTCTCGGGCCTCTGATGTTGATAGTTCTCTCTTGAACACTGTGAGGGGTCGGCCAGTTATGTCCCTTGTGTAGTGGAAGCGTGTTGAACAGTCTAGGGCCTCTGATGTTGATAGTTCTCTCTTGAACACTGTGAGGGGTCGGCCAGTTATGCCCCTTATGTGTAGTGGAAGCGTGTTGAACAGTCTCGGGCCTCTGATGTTGATAGAGTTCTCTCTCAGAGTACCTGTTGCACCTCTGCTCTTCAACTGGGGTATTCTGCACATCCTGCCATACCTCCTGGTCTCATGTGATGTTATTTCTGTGTGCAGGTTTGGGACCAGCCCCTCCAATATTTTCCACGTATAGATTATTACGTATCTCTCTCGCCTGCGCTCAGGAGAATACAGATTTAGTTGTTTTAGTCGGTCCCAATAGTTTAGATGTTTTACTGAGTGGATTCTAGCAGTACAGGATCTCTGCACGCTCACCAGGTCAGCAATTTCTCCAGCTTTGAAAGGGGCTGTCATTGAGCAGCAGTACTCCACTCTAGAGAGCACTAGTGTCTTGAAAGCATCATCATCGGTATAGCATCTCTAGTGTGAAAGTTTCTTGTTATCCAACCTGTCATTTTTCTTGCAGTTGTGACGGCTACTTTATTGTGTTCTTTAAAGGTAAGGTCTTCCGACATGAGTACACCCAGATCCTTTACATTGCCTTTTCGTTCTGTGTTATGATTTGCCTGAGTTTTGTACGTGGTTTCCGATTTTATATTTTCATGTTTTTCCGTAGCGCATGAGCTGGAACTTATCCTCGTTAAACACCATATTATTTTCTGTAGCCGTAGAAAGACCTGATCTACATCTGATTGGAGGTTTGCCGTGTCCTCTATGTTGCCTACTCTCATGAAGATCCTAGTGTCATCTGAAAAGGATGATACAGTACTATAGATTGTGTCCTACAATACTATAGTACAGTACAGTACAGTACAGTACAGTCCAGTACAGTACAGTAGTACAGTTCTGTACCTGCAGTACAGTAGTACAGTCCAGTACAGTACAGTTCTGTACCTGCAGTACAGTAGTACAGTCCAGTACAGTACAGTTCTGTACCTGCAGTACAGTACAGATACAGTACTATCGATTGTAGCATCAGGTAAAAAAAAATTACACTTCTGTTCTGATCATAGTTCACGATTAAAGGGCAAAACTTTACGTACACCGAGAAGCGAGGTACAGAGTATCTCTCTCGGTGTATATTGCTCTATTTCACCATCTTGTTTATAGGAGATGATAACACCGCTCCTGTGCCAGGCAAGTCTACTACGGGCTCACCATAGCCCGTGCTACTTGCCCCGTTCCTGTGCCAGGCAAGTCCACTACGGGCTCACCATAGCCCGTGCTACTTGCCTGGCTCCTGTGCCAGGCAAGTCCACTACGGGCTCACCATAGCCCGTGCTACTTGCCCCGCTCCTGTGCCAGGCAAGTCCACTACGGGCTCACCATAGCCCGTGCTACTTGCCCCGTTCCTGTGCCAGGTAAGTCTACCACGGGCTCACCATAGCCCGTGCTACTTGGAACTTGTTCTGAGTAGCTGAATCTATAACAACAACATCAATCTTGTTTATAGATATCAGCTGGTATAACTCTCACGTGATTGGTCACTTTTGTACCTGTTGCTGCAGTGTGGTTGACCAAGCGATTCAATGAGCATTATTTCTCTTACTGTGGTTGGTCAAAGCTTAAGATTTACTGCTCTGTGACTGCTGGCAGTGGGCATAGAACACAGTGCTTGGTAGAACTGAACGATCTAACAGCTGTGTAATTTTGATGATATGTGGGGTTATGACTACAGGCCCAGAGGCCTGACTCACGAAGCAGTTACGCATGTACTTACGAATGAGTAATTTTTTCACACACACACTTCACTAGGAAGTAGCCCGTAACAGCTGTCTAACTCCAAGGTACTCATTTAGTGTTAGGTGAACAGACGCATCATGGTGAAAGAAACTCTGCCGATTTGTTTCCGCCATCGCCGGGGATCGATCCCCTCTTTCTAGGATTCTTTCTGTGAAAAGAAACGAGTTTCTTTCACCCCTGATGCACCTGTTTACCTAGCAGTAAATAGGTACCTGGGAGTTAGACAGCTGTTACAGGCTGCTTCCTGGGGTAGTATGTTTGTGTGTGTAAAAAAAAAGGTAGTTGATTGACAGTTGATAGACGGGCCGAAAGAGCCAGAACTCAACACCTGCAAACACAACTAGGTGAGTACATCTTTCCTCAATCTTTGACGGCTTTGGTTACATTTATTAAACAGTTTACAAACATGAAAACTTCCCAATCAACTGTTGTTATTGTTATAAACAGCCTCCTGGTGCTTCGGAGCTCATTATATGTTTAATAATTGTAAACAAAGCTGCCAAAGATTGAGAAAAGATGGACAGGTTCAAAAGTGCTTGCGTAACTACTTCGTGAATCGAGCCCCAGGATCTCTACATTCGAGAAACAACTTACTAGACTGATAAGACACTCTCCAGGCGATGAGAGACAAACACACTTACACGAACCGTGTGTACAAAGTTTGGTCCAGGTTATCCATTGAAATTCTTGATGTAAAATGACGATGCTGAGCAAGTTTCTATAATTTCGTCTTATAAATTGCTTATGTTAGTTATCTTTCCTGTTTCATTTATTTTTTTATTTTTCTGATCTAAATTACTTATTGCGTCTCCTGTCTATTAAATGGAATTTTTAACGCTATTAAAAAATTTTAAATGTTGAAATTTATTTCACTTAGTATTATGTCGTTTTTTTTATCATAGTTTATAATAAAAATCTAATTCGATTAAAATCGAGTTTTTAATAAAACTCGTTTATAATTATAATGGTCTTCATTAGGCCACTAATGTTGCTTTTTGTCTTGTTTAAAGGGAAAATGTTGTTGGAAACTTACAAACCAATCAATTATAAATGTAAACAGCATCATAATTTATGAATAGTGAATAAATGAATCATCACATCGAGTAATATGAATCATCATATTGATAATGAATAAATATTAACTTAACAAAAGCAGCAACGTTCACAACATTTAAACATAACTAACAACATCAGTTTTAGCAATGGACAAATAATTTTTTTTTATTGTCAGGTCTTTCACAAATGCTTTATTCCGTGTTCAGAAATGTGACCACGGAATTTGAGAAATTTTAGAAAACTAGATAGTTTTCTTCAAGAATTTTTTTTTTATTGTTGCCGCCGAAGGCGGCTAGTTTATTGTGCACCCCATACTCATCCTGTGAGCGGTAGCGCAAAAGCATTACAGAGGGCACAAAAGGTCTTTATCAGACCTCATCTTAGATTATTACATAAACAATTACATCTATCCTTCACACCTTATAGTTACAATGTCAGCTAGTTACAGAGAAAGTGCTATTTCAAGAGCTACATATTTACAGTAAGTCATCATACATTAATGGTTGGTCTTATCGCTAATACATAATAGTTTGACCAATAGGGACATTACAGAGTCATAGGGGAGCTTCTGTTTATTATTAGTCCTCACAATACACTACTTGTTTCTGAATCTCATATGTCGTTCATCTGCTGGAAGCGAAATATGGATACAGTGCAAGGATTTCAGGTAATTTATCCATGGTAATAAGATAGTGTTGCCATATCATACAGAGTGAGCTTAGATTTATCTGTAAATGGCTCAATTTTACTACAATCATATATTTAGTGTTCGAGTGTGTGTCCCTGTCTTTGTCCACACACTTTACACTTTACTTCATCTAGATCCCTATGCAAGCCGAACTGCCAGAGATACTTGTAGCCAAGTCTTATACGAGCTGTGACAACATCTGTTAGTCTACTAACTTTGTGACTTGCTCCATACACATGTTTTACTTCACACATTTCATTGTGAACAATGGACCTGCTAGTTCCAGTTTGCACTGTTCTACTTTCTTCAAATCCATCGAGGAGTTCTCGTCTAATGACACTTTTTAAGGGACCTATTTGATAACTCAAGATTCCGTTCAATACTGTCTTTACTGCAGCCTTAGCAAGGACGTCAACTTTGTCATGTTCCTGCAGGCCAATGTGAGAAGGAATCCACAACATTTTTATATTTACCCACTTGGTAAGTATTCTTATATATCTACGTCTAGCTTCCAAGAGAAGCACGTTATTACTTGATTGCAAACTGTTTATTGCTCGTAGTGAGGAAAGGGAGTCAGAAATAATTAAGCTGTCTACTTCAGTGTTGTCAATAATTTCGAGTGCTACCAGTATCGCTACCAACTCGACTTGCATTGTGGACGCCCAGTTACTAATTCGGATATTCCTTTGAATTGTGCTGCCATCGGGCTGATGAGCAATAACAGCACTTCCTGCCCTCCCTGTAGCTGTATTGAGTGATCCGTCAGTGTATATGGTCTGTGCAATGTTGTTTTCAGCTTGTATATCTTCAAGAAGTGCTGGACCAACCGGGCTGTGGTGGCTATGTAGGGCTGCAGGCCGCTCCAAGCTACAGCCTGTTGGACCAAGCTTTCACAAGTCAAGCCTGGCCCTGGGCCGGGCTTTGGGGAGTTGAAGAACTCCCAGAACCCCATCCAGGTATCCAGGTTGAGGGAAGTTATTCCTGCAAATGAGTCCAAATACATAATATAGATACTTGAAAAGAATTCACATTACGGCTTCCATTAATACTTAA
Organism: Procambarus virginalis; assembly: GCA_020271785.1. Lineage (NCBI taxonomy): Eukaryota > Metazoa > Arthropoda > Malacostraca > Decapoda > Cambaridae > Procambarus > Procambarus virginalis. Next base: position 19,982,507 of record WNGS01166226.1, on the reverse strand, counting down.
ATAGGGTCAATTTGTATTATTTAAATCAGTGGTCCCCAAACTTTTTTTTCTGGGGACAACTTTTGAAATAAAAGTGTGAAGGCGCCATTCCGAGCTTTTAATTGATAAGAAATACATTAAAAAACTTCTTATGGTGCTTGATTCATAACATAGAACACAACTGTTATATTTTATTATAAGATTTAAGTGCTTATATATAAACATAGAAATCATAATATAAATATACCATTTATATTATGATCACGGACCAGCCAGAAAGTATGAACAATGCAGCTACATAAAATTACGATTCTTTCTCAAAATATACATATAGCCGAGCCTAATACATATGAGATCTTAAGTATTGAAACTTATTGAGAGGTGTGCGATTGTTTTGTCAAGTTGCCTTGTGTTGATTTCGGGGCTCAACATCCCCGCGGCCCGGTCCCTGATTAGGCCTCCTTAGGTAACCTCATTGTATTATATCTAATTCGAGACATTTATCCACTCATCAACACAAAAAAGATTTTGTTCTTTTCTGGTCTTTAACATTTACCTGCTTAATACCTGGTTGATGGGGTTCTGGGAGTTCTTCTACTCCCCAAACCCGGCCCGAGGCCAGGCTCGACTTGTGAGAGTTTGGTTCACCAGGCTGTTGCTTGGAGCGGCCCGCAGGCCCACATATCCACCCCAGCATTTATGAGAGGTCATCAAGAAGTGCCGGACCAACCAAGCTGTATTGGATTGTGGGCCTGCGGGCGGCTCGAAGCAACAGCCTGTTGGACCAAGTTTTCAATAGTCGGAGTAGAAAAACTCCCGAAACCCTCTCCAGAGTTGAAAGCCCCTGTTCACAATAATGAGGCGTAAAGAACAGTAGGATAACAGGTAATGTTCTGGAAGAGAGGCGTGGATACAGGTTGTATACACAATGAGAGCCCAGTGGCCATACTCCTGTGTTCGAAGGTGCGATCACTCGACGTGCTGGCCATGGCTTCCACCTCATCTGAGGTCAAACCTGACCAGCTGGATTCGCAAAAGGGGTCTCTAACCTAGTCTACTTTTTCTGAAGATAACGATGGGGTGAATGGGAAGGGTAGTTCTCACTGTACCCAGGAGTAGCTATCACTGTACCCAAGAGTAGCTCTCACTGTACCCAGGAGTAGCTCTCACTGTACCCAGGAGTAGCTCTCACTGTACCCAGGAGTATGTCTCACTTCCCACATAATAAAAGTATTTGAGAGAGTATTAAAAAAGTATTTAAAAAGTATTCCTGATCAAAAGTATTTGATCAGGAATACTTTTTAAATACGGACCACATTGTAACATCACCAGGGGCCACTTTGTAGCATCACCAGGGGCCACTTTGTAGCATCACCAGGGGCCACTTTGTAGCATCACCATGGGACACTTTGTAGCATCACCAGGGGCCACTTTGCAGCATCACCAGGGGCCACTTTACATCATCACCAGGGGCCACTTTGTAGCATCACCAGGGGGCACTTTGTAGCATCACCAGGAGCCACTTTGTAGCATCACCAGGGGGCACTTTGTAGCATCACCAGGGCCACTTTGTAGCATCACCAGGAGCCACTTTGTAGCATCACCAGGGGGCCACTTTGTAGCATCACCAGAGGGCCACTTTGTAGCATCACCAGGGCTACTTTGTAGCATCACCAGGAGCCACTTTGTAGCATCACCAGGGGCCACTTTGTAGCATCACCAGGAGCCACTTTGTAGCATCACCAGGGGGCACTTTGTAGCATCACCAGGGCCACTTTGTAGCATCACCAGGGCCACTTTGTAGCATCACCAGGGCCACTTTTGTAGCATCACCAGGGGCCACTTTTGTAGCATCACCAGGGGCCACTTTGTAGCATCACCTGGGTCACTTTATAGCATCACCAGGACCGCTTTGTAGCATCACCACGACCACTTTGTAGCATCACCAAGGGCCACTTTGTAACATCACCAGGACCACTTTGTAGCATCACCAGGGGCCACTTTGTAACATCACCAGGACCACTTTGTAACATCACCAGGACCACTTTGTAACATCACCAGGTCCACTTTGTAACATCACCAGGACCACTTTGTAGCATCACCAGGGGCCACTTTGTAGCATCACCAGGGGCCACTTTGTAGCATCACCAGGAGCCACTTTGTAGCATCACCAGGGGCCACATTTGTAGCATCACCAGGGGCCACTTTGTAGCATCACCAGGGGCCACTTTGTAGCATCACCAGGGCCACTTTGTAGCATCACCATGGCCACTTTGTAGCATCACCACGACCACTTTGTAGCATCACCAGGGGCCACTTTGTAGCATCACCAGGACCACTTTGTAGCATCACCACAGGGCACTTTGTAGCATCACCTGGTCCACTTTGTAGCATCACCACGACCACTTTGTAGCATCACCTGGGCCACTGTAGCATCACCAGGGGCCACTTTCTAGCATCAACAAGGACACTTTGTAGCATCTCCTGGGCCACTTTGTAGCATCACCAGGACCACATTGTAACATCACCAGGGGCCACTTTGTAGCATCACCAGGGGCCACTTTGTAGCATCACCAGGGGCCACTTTACATCATCACCAAGGGCCACTTTGTAGCATCTCCTGGGCCACTTTGTAGCATCACTAGGGCCACTTTGTAGCATCACCACAGGACACTTTGTAGCATCACCAGGGGCCACTTTGCAGCATCACCAGGGGCCACTTTACATCATCACCAGGGGCCACTTTGTAGCATCACCAGGAGCCACTTTGTAGCATCACCAGGGGCCACTTTGTAGCATCACCAGGACCACTTTGTAGCATCACCAGGAGCCACTTTGTAACATCACCAGGGGCCACTTTGTAGCATCACCAGGGGGGCCACTTTGTAGCATCACCATGGTCACTTTGTAGCATCACCACGACCACTTTGTAGCATCACCAGGGGCCACTTTGTAGCATCATCAGGGGCCACTTTGTAGCATCACCATGGCCACTTTGTAGCATCACCACGACCACTTTGTAGCATCACCAGGGGCCACTTTGTAGCATCACCAGGACCACTTTGTAGCATCACCAGGGGCCACTTTGTAGCATCACCACGACCACTTTGTAGCATCACCAAGGGCCACTTTGTAACATCACCAGGACCACTTTGTAGCATCACCAGGGTCCACTTTGTAGCATCACCAGGGGCCACTTTGTAGCATCACCAGGACCACTTTGTAGCATCACCAGGAGCCACTTTGTAACATCACCAGGGGCCAGTTTGTAGCATCACCATGGGGCCACTTTGTAGCATCACCATGGCCACTTTGTAGCATCACCACGACCACTTTGTAGCATCACCAGGGGCCACTTTGTAGCATCATCAGGGGCCACTTTGTAGCATCACCATGGCCACTTTGTAGCATCACCACGACCACTTTGTAGCATCACCAGGGGCCACTTTGTAGCATCACCAGGACCACTTTGTAGCATCACCAGGGGCCCACTTTGTAGCATCACCTGGTCCACTTTGTAGCATCACCAGGGCCACTTTGTAGCATCACCTGGGCCACTGTAGCATCACCAGGGGCCACTTTCTAGCATCAACAAGGACACTTTGTAGCATCTCCTGGGCCACTTTGTAGCATCACCAGGACCACATTGTAACATCACCAGGGGCCACTTTGTAGCATCACCAGGGGCCACTTTGTAGCATCACCAGGGGCCACTTTACATCATCACCAAGGGCCACTTTGTAGCATCTCCTGGGCCACTTTGTAGCATCACTAGGGCCACTTTGTAGCATCACCACAGGACACTTTGTAGCATCACCAGGGGCCACTTTGCAGCATCACCAGGGGCCACTTTACATCATCACCAGGGGCCACTTTGTAGCATCACCAGGGGGGCACTTTGTAGCATCACCAGGGGCCACTTTGTAGCATCACCAGGGGGCACTTTGTAGCATCACCAGGGACACTTATTAGCATCACCAGGAGCCACTTTGTAGCATCACTAGGGGGCCACTTTGTAGCATCACTAGGGGCCACTTTGTAGCATCACCAGGGCCACTTTGTAGCATCACCAGGAGTCACTTTGTAGCATCACCAGGGGCCACTTTGTAGCATCACCAGGAGCCACTTTGTAGCATCACCAGGGGGCACTTTGTAGCATCACCAGGGCCACTTTGTAGCATCACCAGGAGCCACTTTGTAGCATCACCAGGGGGCCACTTTGTAGCATCACCAGGGGGCCACTTTGTAGCATCACCAGGGCCACTTTGTAGCATCACCAGGGCCACTTGGCAGAATCACCAGGGGCCACTTTGTAGCATCACCAGGGCCACTTTGCAGCATCACCAGGGGCAACTTTGCAGCATCACCAGGGGCCACTTTGCAGCATCACCAGGGCAACTTTGCAGCATCACCAGGGGCCACTTTGTAGCATCAGCGGGGGCCACTTTGTAGCATCACCAGGGCCACTTTGTAGCATCACCAGGGCCACTTTGTAGCATCACCAGGGGCCACTTTGTAGCATCACCAGGGGCCACTTTGTAGCATCACCAGGGGCGACTTAATTGTAGCATCACCAAAGGCCACTTTGTAGCATCACCAAAGGCCACTTTGTAGCATCACCAAAGGCCACTTTGTAGCATCACCAGGGCCACTTTGTAACATCACCAGGGGCCACTTTGTAGCATCACCAGGGGCCACTTTGTAGCATCATCAGGGGCCACTTTGTAGCATCACCATGGCCACTTTGTAGCATCACCACGACCACTTTGTAGCATCACCAGGGGCCACTTTGTAGCATCACCAGGACCACATTGTAGCATCACCAGGGGCCACTTTGTAGCATCACCTGGTCCACTTTGTAGCATCACCAGGGCCACTTTGTAGCATCACCTGGGCCACTGTAGCATCACCAGGGGCCACTTTGTAGCATCAACAAGGACACTTTGTACCATCTCCTGGGCCACTTTGTAGCATCACCAGGACCACATTGTAACATCACCAGGGGCCACTTTGTAGCATCACCAGGGGCCACTTTGTAGCATCACCAGGGGCCACTTTACATCATCACCAAGGGCCAATTTGTAGCATCTCCTGGGCCACTTTGTAGCATCACTAGGGCCACTTTGTAGCATCACCACGGGACACTTTGTAGCATCACCAGGGGTCACTTTGCAGCATCACCAGTGGCCACTTTACATCATCACCAGGGGCCACTTTGTAGCATCACCAGGGGGCACTTTGTAGCATCACCAGGAGCCACTTTGTAGCATCACCAGGGGGCACTTTGTAGCATCACCAGGGCCACTTTGTAGCATCACCAGGAGCCACTTTGTAGCATCACCAGGGGGCCACTTTGTAGCATCACCAGGGGGCCACTTTGTAGCATCACAAGGGCCACTTTGTAGCATCACCAGGAGCCACTTTGTAGCATCACCAGGGGCCACTTTCTAGCATCACCAGGAGCCACTTTGTAGCATCACCAGGGGGCACTTTGTTGCATCACCAGGGCCACTTTGTAGCATCACCAGGAGCCACTTTGTAGCATCACCAGGGGCCACTTTGTAGCATCACCAGGAGCCACTTTGTAGCATCACCAGGGGGCACTTTGTAGCATCACCAGGGCCACTTTGTAGCATCACCAGGAGCCACTTTGTAGCATCACCAGGAGCCACTTTGTAGCATCACCAGGGGGCCACTTTGTAGCATCACCAGGGAGCCACTTTGTAGCATCACCAGGGCCACTTTGTAGCATCACCAGGGCCACTTGGCAGAATCACCAGGGGCCACTTTGTAGCATCACCAGGGCCACTTTGCAGCATCACCAGGGGCAACTTTGCAGCATCACCAGGGGCCACTTTGCAGCATCACCAGGGCCACTTTGCAGCATCACCAGGGGCCACTTTGTAGCATCAGCGGGGGCCACTTTGTAGCATCACGAGGGCCACTTTGTAGCATCACCCCAGGGCCACTTTGTAGCATCACCAGGGGCCACTTTGTAGCATCACCAGGGGCGACTTTGTAGCATCACCAAAGGCCACTTTGTAGCATCACCAAAGGCCACTTTGTAGCATCACCAAAGGCCACTTTGTAGCATCACCAGGGCCACTTTGTAACATCACCAGGGGCCACTTTGTAGCATCACCAGGGCCACTTTGTAACATCACCAAAGGCCACTTTGTAGCATCACCAGGGGCCACTTTGTAGCATCACCAGGGCCACTTTGTAGCATCACCAGGGCCACTTTGTACATCACCAGGGCCACTTTGTACATCACCAGGGGCCACTTTGTAGCATCACCGGGGCCACTTTGTAGCATCACCAGGGGCCACTTTGTAGCATCACCAGGGCCACTTTGTACATCACCAGGGGCCACTTTGTAGCACACCGGGGCCACTTTGTAGCATCACCAGGGGCCACTTTGTAGCATCACCAGGGGCCACTTTGTAGCATCACCAGGGCCACTTTGCAGCATCACCAGGGCCACTTTGCAGCATCACCAGGGCCACTTTGTAGCATCACCAGGGCCACTTTGCAGCATCACCAGGGCCACTTTGCAGCATCATCATGGCCACATTGTAGCATCACCAGGGCCACTTTGTAGCATCACCAGGGCCACTTTGCAGCATCATCATGGCCACATTGTAGCATCACCAGGGCCACTTTGTAGCATCACCAGGGCCACTTTGCAGCATCACCAGGGCCACTTTGTAGCATCACCAGGGCCACTTTGCAGCATCACCAGGGCCACTTTGCAGCATCATCATGGCCACATTGTAGCATCACCAGGGCCACTTTGTAGCATCACCAGGGCCACTTTGCAGCATCATCATGGCCACATTGTAGCATCACCAGGGCCACATTGTAGCATCACCAGGGCCACTTTGCAGCATCATCATGGCCACATTGTAGCATCACCAGGGCCACTTTATAGCATCTTAGAGTTAAAAATATAACTTATAAAACTTCTTTACATAGCGTCACAAAAATCTGGAAGTTGTGTAAAGAAACATGCTGAGGAGGCGGGTGTCCGGGGCTCTGGCCCGGCGCCTGTAGGTGGGTGTCCGGGGCTCTGGCCCGGCGCCTGTAGGCGGGTGTCCGGGGCTCCGGCCCGGCGCCTGTAGGTGGGTGTCTGGGGCTCCGGCCCGGCGCCTGTAGCGGGTGTCCGGGGCTCTGGCCCGGCGCCTGTAGGTGGGTGTCCGGGCTCTGGCCCGGCGCCTGTAGGTGGGTGTCCGGGGCTCTGGCCCGGCGCCTGTAGGCGGGTGTCCGGGGCTCCGGCCCGGCGCCTGTAGGTGGGTGTCTGGGGCTCCGGCCCGGCGCCTGTAGGCGGTGTCCGGGGCTCCGGCCCGGCGCCTGTAGGCGGGTGTCTGGGGCTCCGGCCCGGCCCTGTAGGTGGGTGTCCGGGGCTCCGGCCCGGCGCCTGTAGGCGGGTGTCCGGGGCTCCGGCCCGGCGCCTGTAGGTGGGTGTCTGGGGCTCCGGCCCGCGCCTGTAGGTGGGTGTCTGGGGCTCCGGCCCGGCGCCTGTAGGTGGGTGTCTGGGGCTCCGGCCCGGCGCCTGTAGGTGGGTGTCCGGGGCTCCGGCCCGGCGCCTGTAGGCGGGTGTCCGGGGCTCCGGCCCGGCGCCTGTAGGTGGTGTCTGGGGCTCCGGCCCGGCGCCTGTAGGCGGGTGTCCGGGGCTCCGGCCCGGCGCCTGTAGGTGGGTGTCTGGGGCTCCGGCCCGGCGCCTGTAGGTGGGTGTCCGGGCTCCGGCCCGGCGCCTGTAGGTGGGTGTCTGGGGCTCCGGCCCGGCGCCTGTAGGCGGGTGTCCGGGCTCCGGCCCGGCGCCTGTAGGTGGGTGTCCGGGGCTCCGGCCCGGCGCCTGTAGGTGGGTGTCCGGGGCTCCGGCCCGGCGCCTGTAGGTGGGTGTCTGGGGCTCCGGCCCGGCGCCTGTAGGTGGGTGTCTGGGGCTCCGGCCGGCGCCTGTAGGCGGGTGTCCGGGCTCCGGCCCGGCGCCTGTAGGTGGGTGTCTGGGGCTCCGGCCCGGCGCCTGTAGGTGGGTGTCCGGGCTCCGGCCCGGCGCCTGTAGGTGGGTGTCTGGGGCTCCGGCCCGGCGCCTGTAGGTGGGTGTCCGGGGCTCCGGCCCGGCGCCTGTAGGCGGGTGTCTGGGGCTCCGGCCCGGCGCCTGTAGGTGGGTGTCTGGGGCTCCGGCCCGGCGCCTGTAGGTGGGTGTCCGGGGCTCCGGCCCGGCGCCTGTAGGCGGGTGTCTGGGGCTCCGGCCCGGCGCCTGTAGGCGGGTGTCCGGGGCTCCGGCCCGGCGCCTGTAGGTGGGTGTCTGGGGCTCCGGCCCGGCGCCTGTAGGCGGGTGTCCGGGGCTCCGGCCCGGCGCCTGTAGGTGGGTGTCCGGGGCTCCGGCCCGGCGCCTGTAGTGCATCTCTCTCTCAGCGATACGATACTCGTACTCACCTAGTTGTGTTTGCGGGGGTTGAGCTCTGGCTCTTTGGTCCCGCCTCTCAACCGTCAATCAACAGGTGTACAGTTTCCTGAGCCTATTGGGCTCTATCATATTTACACTTGAAACTGTGTATGGAGTCAGCCTCCACCACATCACTTCCTAATGCATTCCATTTGTCAACCACTCTGACACTAAAAAAGTTCTTTCTAATATCTCTGTGGCTCATTTGGACACTCAGTTTCCACCTGTGTCCCCTAGTGTGTGTGTCCCTTCTGTTAAATAGCCTGTCTTTATCTACCCTATCAATTCCCTTGAGAATCTTAAATGTGGTGATCATGTCCCCTTTAACTCTTCTGTCTTCTAGCTAAGTGAGGTTTAATTCCCGTAGTCTCTCCTCGTAGCTCATACCTCTCAGCTCGGGTACTAGTCTGGTGGCAAACCTTTGAACCTTTTCCAGTTTAGTCTTACCACGTGCCCTCTCCTCCCACCAGGGGCCCTCTCCTCCCACCAGGGGCCCTCTCCTCCCACCAGGGACCCTCTCCTCCCACCAGGGACCCTCTCCTCCCACCAGGGGCCCTCTCCTCCCACCAGGGGCCCTCTCCTCCCACCAGGGGCCCTCTCCCACCAGGTGCCCTCTCCTCCCACCAGGTGCCCTCTCCTCCCACCAGGGGCCCTCTCCTCCACCAGGGGCCCTCTCCCACCAGGTGCCCTCTCCTCCCACCAGGGGCCCTCTCCTCCCACCAGGGGCCCTCTCCTCCCACCAGGGGCCCTCTCCCACCAGGTGCCCTCTCCTCCCACCAGGGCCCTCTCCCACCAGGTGCCCTCTCCTCCCACCAGGGGCCCTCTCCTCCCACCAGGGGCCCTCTCCTCCCACCAGGGGCCCTCTCCTCCCACCAGGGGCCCTCTCCTCCCACCAGGGGCCCTCTCCCACCAGGTGCCCTCTCCTCCCACCAGAGGCCCCTCTCCTCCCACCAGGTGCCCTCTCCTCCCACCAGGGCCCTCTCCTCCCACCAGGGGCCCTCTCCTCCCACCAGGTGCCCTCTCCTCCCACCAGGTGCCCTCTCCTCCCACCAGGGGCCCTCTCCTCCCACCAGGGGCCCTCTCCCACCAGGTGCCCTCTCCTCCCACCAGGGGCCCTCTCCTCCCACCAGGGGCCCTCTCCTCCCACCAGGGCCCTCTCCTCCCACCAGGGCCCTCTCCTCCCACCAGGTGCCCTCTCCTCCCACCAGGTGCCCTCTCCTCCCACCAGGGGCCCTCTCCTCCCACCAGGGGCCCTCTCCTCCCACCAGGGGCCCTCTCCTCCCACCAGGGGCCCTCTCCTCCCACCAGGGGCCCTCTCCTCCCACCAGGTGCCCTCTCCTCCCACCAGGGGCCCTCTCCTCCCACCAGGGGCCCTCTCCTCCCACCAGGGGCCCTCTCCTCCCACCAGGGGCCCTCTCCTCCCACCAGGGGCCCTCTCCCACCAGGTGCCCTCTCCTCCCACCAGAGGCCCTCTCCTCCCACCAGGTGCCCTCTCCTCCCACCAGGTGCCCTCTCCTCCCACCAGGGGCCCTCTCCTCCCACCAGGTGCCCTCTCCTCCCACCAGGTGCCCTCTCCTCCCACCAGGGGCCCTCTCCTCCCACCAGGGGCCCTCTCCTCCCACCAGGGCCCTCTCCTCCCACCAGGGCCCTCTCCTCCTCCCACCAGGGGCCCTCTCCTCCCACCAGGGGCCCTCTCCTCCCACCAGGGGCCCTCTCCTCCCACCAGGGGCCCTCTCCTCCCACCAGGGGCCCTCTCCTCCCACCAGGGACCCTCTCCTCCCACCAGGGGCCCCTCTCCTCCCACCAGGGGCCCTCTCCTCCCACCAGGGGCCCTCTCCTCCCACCAGGGGCCCTCTCCTCCCACCAGGTGCTCTGAAGTACAAGGTGTGGTGATGGTCGTGTGCTGTGTCTCCCACAGGTGCGGATCAACCTGGGGGCGGGAGAGTCGGAGCTGTCGTCCCCCTCCTCGCCTGCGCCTCGACGACCTCTTCTGGCACGAGGTCAAGATCTCCCGCAACACCGCCGAGATGAGCCTCACCATCGACAACATCCACACTACCAGGTANATATATATATATATATATATATATATATATATATATATATATATATATAGTATATATTACATTTATGAATTAAGATAACTGTTATTAATAGTTCTTACATTGTAGTGGGCGTTTCCTCATGGTGTGACGATCAACAGCTGTAAGAATGAATGGTAATGACACAATCACCGCTAATTTGTCAATCAAGTAAAAAATGCACATTAAACTTATCCCAGACTGAAGACCGAGTGCCTAGTCTGACCAGGCTAATACTCCCTCTTGACGTGATATGACACGATTTTGATGTGAAGATTGAGATATCTTCTTTACGGGTTGAAGATAACGTGGTGGCTTAGGCTGCGGGTACACCGCGAGGGATTGTTTACACTCTAATCGCTTTGGCGGATACGAACGAGTAAGCGCTTAGACACCTTAATACTCAGATAATGTTCTACACATAGATACGTGTATGCTATACACTAATTATAATGGTTTGTGCGGTGTTTTAAGCTGATTGGTTAACACGACAGGTGACCACACTGTAGGTGGGTAGCACAGTGAGACACAGTGCTCCCGTCACTGCCTCTCCTGGATGTGAACAAGTTGCTTCAGGCAGAATTTCTGGTTATTTTTATAGTTGTAAACGATTATTTTGAGATGAAGTTAATGTGTAGGATTAAGATAATAGTGATTGAAAGATGATGAAGTGTTACTTTGCTATGATTACATTTTTAGTTAAGAAGGGCTTGTGACGTCACTTAGATGATTATTAAGCGATCAATACATTGATCGCTATCTGAGTGTGATCGATTGTGAGTGAACGCCACAAGTGGCTGTCGACTCTATAACCTATCAGGCCACACGAGGCTCTAGTCCACGTGACCTCTCGGTACATGCTGTAAATGTAGCTACAAAAATACATATAATATTAGACTGATATGTTTGTGGTGCAAACTTTTCCCAGTAGAGTTAAGAGAGTACACATGGAGCAGCAGGTAATATACTCATTACAGAGAACAATGACACCTGACATACCCAAGTTATGATTTTAGTAAACCATTAGATGGAGTTGCCAAACACTTCATTGAGAATATAGATTATCAGGAAAACTAAGATAATTTTAAATCAAAAATTAGCATAGAAGATTTAAAGTTGTGGAAAGAGGCAATAATATTGTACACAATGAGCTTTTTGGAAGTAGTTATAAATGTTATATCAGAGAGTTCGAAAGTTTTTAAGTTGGTAGAAGCCACAAACAATGGAGCTGTAGGTTGAGGAAAATGCGCTCTATGTGACCGTCAATAATAACGACGCTACATGACCGTCAATAATACGCTCTATATGACCGTCAATAATAACGACGCTCTATATGACCGTCAGACGCTCTATATGACCGTCAATAATAACGACGCTCTATATGACCGTCATAATAACGACGCTCTACATGACCGTCAATAATAACGACGCTCTATATGACCGTCAATAATAACGATGAGCTTATCAGAAACATCCCATCCTAAAATACATTAAACTTGGCGAACAGAAGCACTTAAGAGCATTATACTTTGCATCCGATTGAAAGACCCGTTCTGAAGAGGCTTTAGCAAGTCGGACTTCATCAAGAACTGAAGTTGTAACTGGGAGAGAATTACCAAAAGCTATCCAGATTTCATTGAGGACATTTCAAACACACGAACCTCAAAACTGTCCATGGGCAGTTGCACGAACACAATAATAGTTTATAAAACACGAACAAATTGCTTAAAGTCTCAAACTTTATTCCTTAGAACGCAGGCAGAAGACGCACATAATGATTTATAATGAAAACATTAGGACTGGTTCTAAATCTGCACATGATGATAATTCCTGACAAAACCAGGAAGCATGGCAGAATGTGCAAAATAACCCAGCTTATCAGAAGAGTTGCAATGGGTATGCTGAGACTGTTAACAACCCAACCCGTCCTCTTAAAAATAACGTCGCTTTTGCCTCGTATGCGCGCTATGACGAAAAGTGGAGGTAATTTGAAACGAAATCGGCTCACGAAAGTGACGTACTGTCCCGTTTTCTGTTTGAGTCGTCCGGCTTACTCGGAAAGGTTAGGAAAACAACCTCCATATACACATAACTGGCATACCTAGCCGGCCTCGTAAGCTCAAACAGAGATTTAACAAACTCATCTAAGAGTTTGTTACCTGAAGAATCGGGTTGTAAATCTCACGTTAGACTGCGAGCCGCGGTGTCTAACAGCCTGGATGACCATGCCAACCAGCAAAGGGCTGGTCTGAGACCGGAGAGCAGAGACGCTGCTCTCCGGAACAGCATCAAGGTAACATTATGACAGGGAACTTGGACGCCTTTTTTCTAACATAATAATGAAAAAATCATATAATAATTCACGTAATAGTAATAATAAGTATTAATAATTCATGTAGTAATAATTTTTTCATGTATTTTTATTGAAAAATAATAATAATAATTAAAAACCTGATAATTTTCCTTGGAAAGATTACATTTCTACCTATTTTCACGATAACTGAGGCTGATATCTGAGCTGAAAACTTATTTGTACCAGTTTATTTACCGTGTCTATTTCTACCAAATATTTTGACCTATTCACCTCCCATTTTATCTTGAAGTTAGGCTTAAGTCTTATCCACCACTGGAAGGTTATTAAGGTCTATCCACCACTGGAAGGTTATTAAGGTCTATCCACCACTGGAAGGTTATTAAGGTCTATCCACCACTGGAAGGTTATTAATGTCTATCCACCACTGGAAGGTTATTAATGTCTATCCACCACTGGAAGGTTATTAATGTCTATCCACCACTGGAAAGTTAGTAAGGTCTATCCACCACTGGAAAGTTAGTAAGGTCTATCCACCACTGGAAAGTTAGTAAGTTCTATCAACCACTGGAGGGTTATTAAGTTCTATCAAACAAATAGGTTATTAAGACCATCACATGAGTGTTCTGCCTAAACATACCTTACCTTGGAGTTGTTCCGGGGCTTTGCGTCCCCGAGGCCCGGTCGTCGACAAGGCAGTTGTTGGACTGGTCAACCAGACTGACGCAACTGCTCGCAGCCTGACGTATGAATCACAGCCTGATTGATCACTTATCCTTTGGAGGTGTTTATCAAGTTCTCTCTTGAGCACTGTGAGGGGTCGGCCAGTTATGCCCCTTATGTGTAGTGGAAGCGTGTTGAACAGTCTCGGGCCTCTGATGTTGATAGTTCTCTCTTAAACACTGTGAGGGGTCGGCCAGTTATGTCCCTTGTGTAGTGGAAGCGTGTTGAACAGTCTAGGGCCTCTGATGTTGATAGTTCTCTCTTGAACACTGTGAGGGGTCGGCCAGTTATGCCCCTTATGTGTAGTGGAAGCGTGTTGAACAGTCTCGGGCCTCTGATGTTGATAGAGTTCTCTCTCAGAGTACCTGTTGCACCTCTGCTCTTCAACTGGGGTATTCTGCACATCCTGCCATACCTCCTGGTCTCATGTGATGTTATTTCTGTGTGCAGGTTTGGGACCAGCCCCTCCAATATTTTCCACGTATAGATTATTACGTATCTCTCTCGCCTGCGCTCAAGAGAATACAGATTTAGTTGTTTTAGTCGGTCCCAATAGTTTAGATGTTTTACTGAGTGGATTCTAGCAGTACAGGATCTCTGCACGCTCACCAGGTCAGCAATTTCTCCAGCTTTGAAAGGGGCTGTCATTGAGCAGCAGTACTCCACTCTAGAGAGCACTAGTGTCTTGAAAGCATCATCATCGGTATAGCATCTCTAGTGTGAAAGTTTCTTGTTATCCAACCTGTCATTTTTCTTGCAGTTGTGACGGCTACTTTATTGTGTTCTTTAAAGGTAAGGTCTTCCGACATGAGTACACCCAGATCCTTTACATTGCCTTTTCGTTCTGTGTTATGATTTGCCTGAGTTTTGTACGTGGTTTCCGATTTTATATTTTCATGTTTTTCCGTAGCGCAGAGCTGGAACTTATCTTAGTTAAACACCATATTATTTTCTGTAGCCCATAGAAAGACCTGATCTACATCTGATTGGAGGTTTGCCGTGTCCTCTATGTTGCCTACTCTCATGAAGATCCTAGTGTCATCTGAAAAGGATGATACAGTACTATAGATTGTGTCCTACAATACTATAGTACAGTACAGTACAGTACAGTACAGTCCAGTACAGTACAGTTCTGTACCTGCAGTACAGTACAGATACAGTACTATCGATTGTAGCATCAGGTAAAAAAAAATTACACTTCTGTTCTGATCATAGTTCACGATTAAAGGGCAAAACTTTACGTACACCGAGAAGCGAGGTACAGAGTATCTCTCTCGGTGTATATTGCTCTATTTCACCATCTTGTTTATAGGAGATGATAACACCGCTCCTGTGCCAGGCAAGTCCACTACGGGCTCACCATAGCCCGTGCTACTTGCCTCGCTCCTGTGCCAGGCAAGTCCACTACGGGCTCACCATAGCCCGTGCTACTTGCCCCGCTCCTGTGCCAGGCAAGTCCACTACGGGCTCACCATAGCCCGTGCTACTTGCCCCGTTCCTGTGCCAGGTAAGTCTACCACGGGCTCACCATAGCCCGTGCTACTTGGAACTTGTTCTGAGTAGCTGAATCTATAACAACAACATCAATCTTGTTTATAGATATCAGCTGGTATAACTCTCACGTGATTGGTCACTTTTGTACCTGTTGCTGCAGTGTGGTTGACCAAGCGATTCAATGAGCATTATTTCTCTTACTGTGGTTGGTCAAAGCTTAAGATTTACTGCTCTGTGACTGCTGGCAGTGGGCATAGAACACAGTGCTTGGTAGAACTGAACGATCTAACAGCTGTGTAATTTTGATGATATGTGGGGTTATGACTACAGGCCCAGAGGCCTGACTCACGAAGCAGTTACGCATGTACTTACGAATGAGTAATTTTTTCACACACACACTTCACTAGGAAGTAGCCCGTAACAGCTGTCTAACTCCAAGGTACTCATTTAGTGTTAGGTGAACAGACGCATCATGGTGAAAGAAACTCTGCCGATTTGTTTCCGCCATCGCCGGGGATCGATCCCCTCTTTCTAGGATTCTTTCTGTGAAAAGAAACGAGTTTCTTTCACCCCTGATGCACCTGTTTACCTAGCAGTAAATAGGTACCTGGGAGTTAGACAGCTGTTACAGGCTGCTTCCTGGGGTAGTATGTTTGTGTGTGTAAAAAAAAGGTAGTTGATTGACAGTTGATAGACGGGCCGAAAGAGCCAGAACTCAACACCTGCAAACACAACTAGTTGAGTACATCTTTCCTCAATCTTTGACGGCTTTGGTTACATTTATTAAACAGTTTACAAACATGAAAACTTCCCAATCAACTGTTGTTATTGTTATAAACAGCCTCCTGGTGCTTCGGAGCTCATTATATGTTTAATAATTGTAAACAAAGCTGCCAAAGATTGAGAAAAGATGGACAGGTTCAAAAGTGCTTGCGTAACTACTTCGTGAATCGAGCCCCAGGATCTCTACATTCGAGAAACAACTTACTAGACTGATAAGACACTCTCCAGGCGATGAGAGACAAACACACTTACACGAACCGTGTGTACAAAGTTTGGTCCAGGTTATCCATTGAAATTCTTGATGTAAAATGAGGATGCTGAGCAAGTTTCTATAATTTCGTCTTATAAATTGCTTATGTTAGTTATCTTTCCTGTTTCATTTATTTTTTTATTTTCTGATCTAAATTACTTATTGCGTCTCCTGTCTATTAAATGGAATTTTTAACGCTATTAAAAATTTTTAAATGTTGAAATTTATTTCACTTAGTATTATGTCGTTTTTTATCATAGTTTATAATAAAAATCTAATTCGATTAAAATCGAGTTTTTAATAAAACTCGTTTATAATTATAATGGTCTTCATTAGGCCACTAATGTTGCTTTTTGTCTTGTTTAAAGGGAAAATGTTGTTGGAAACTTACAAACCAATCAATTATAAATGTAAACAGCATCATAATTTATGAATAGTGAATAAATGAATCATCACATCGAGTAATATGAATCATCATATTGATAATGAATAAATATTAACTTAACAAAAGCAGCAACGTTCACAACATTTAAACATAACTAACAACATCAGTTTTAGCAATGGACAAATAATTTTTTTTTATTGTCAGGTCTTTCACAAATGCTTTATTCTGTGTTCAGAAATGTGACCACGGAATTTGAGAAATTTTAGAAAACTAGATAGTTTTCTTCAAGAATTTTTTTTATTGTTGCCGCCGAAGGCGGCTAGTTTATTGTGCACCCCATACTCATCCTGTGAGCGGTAGCGCAAAAGCATTACAGAGGGCACAAAAGGTCTTTATCAGACCTCATCTTAGATTATTACATAAACAATTACATCTATCCTTCACACCTTATAGTTACAATGTCAGCTAGTTACAGAGAAAGTGCTATTTCAAGAGCTACATATTTACAGTAAGTCATCATACATTAATGGTAGGTCTTATCGCTAATACATAATAGTTTGACCAATGGGACATTACAGAGTCATAGGGGAGCTTCTGTTTATTATTAGTCCTCACAATACATTACTTGTTTCTGAATCTCATATGTCGTTCATCTACTGGAAGCGAAATATGGATACAGTGCAAGGATTCCAGGTAATTTATCCATGGTAATAAGATAGTGTTGCCATATCATACAGAGTGAGCTTAGATTTATCTCTAAATGGCTCAATTTTACTACAATCATAGATATAGTGTTCGAGTGTGTGTCCCTGTCTTTGTCCACACACTTTACACTTTACTTCATCTAGATCCCTATGCAAGCCGAACTGCCAGAGATACTTGTAGCCAAGTCTTATACGAGCTGTGACAACATCTGTTAGTCTACTAACTTTGTGACTTGCTCCATACACATGTTTTACTTCACACATTTCATTGTGAACAATGGACCTGCTAGTTCCAGTTTGCACAGTTCTACTTTCTTCAAATCCATCGAGGAGTTCTCGTCTAATGACACTTTTTAAGGGACCTATTTGATAACTCAAGATTCCGTTCAATACTGTCTTTACTGCAGCCTTTGCAAGGACGTCAACTTTGTCATGTTCCTGCAGGTCAATGTGAGAAGGAATCCACAACATTTTTATATTTACCCACTTGGTAAGTATTCTTATATATCTACGTCTAGCTTCCAAGACAAGCACGTTATTACTTGATTGCAAACTGTTTATTGCTCGTAGTGAGGAAAGGGAGTCAGAAATAATTAAGCTGTCTACTTCAGTGTTGTCAATAATTTCGAGTGCTACCAGTATCGCTACCAACTCGACTTGCATTGTGGACGCCCAGTTACTAATTCGGATATTCCTTTGAATTGTGCTGCCATCGGGCTGATGAGCAATAACAGCACTTCCTGCCCTCCCTGTAGCTGTATTGAGTGATCCGTCAGTGTATATGGTCTGTGCAATGTTTTTTCAGCTTGTATATCTTCAAGAAGTGCTGGACCAACCGGGCTGTGGTGGCTATGTAGGGCTGCAGGCCGCTCCAAGCTACAGCCTGTTGGACCAAGCTTTCACAAGTCAAGCCTGGCCCTGGGCCGGGCTTTGGGAGTTGAAGAACTCCCAGAACCCCATCCAGGTATCCAGGTTGAGGGAAGTTATTCCTGCAAATGAGTCCAAATACATAATATAGATACTTGAAAAGAATTCACATTACGGCTTCCATTAATACTTAAATAGGGTCAATTTGTATTATTTAAATCAGTGGTCCCCAAACTTTTTTTTCTGGGGACAACTTTTGAAATAAAAGTGTGAAGGCGCCATTCCGAGCTTTTAATTGATAAGAAATACATTAAAAAACTTCTTATGGTGCTTGATTCATAACATAGAACACAACTGTTATATTTTATATAAGATTTAAGTGCTTATATATAAACATAGAAATCATAATAT
This sequence comes from Procambarus virginalis, assembly GCA_020271785.1. Taxonomy (NCBI): domain Eukaryota; kingdom Metazoa; phylum Arthropoda; class Malacostraca; order Decapoda; family Cambaridae; genus Procambarus; species Procambarus virginalis. Next base: position 19,964,070 of record WNGS01166226.1, on the reverse strand, counting down.
AAATATACCATTTATATTATGATCACGGACCAGCCAGAAAGTATGAACAATGCAGCTACATAAAATTACGATTCTTTCTCAAAATCACATATAGCCGAGCCTAATACATATGAGATCTTAAGTATTGAAACTTATTGAGAGGTGTGCGATTGTTTTGTCAAGTTGCCTTGTGTTGATTTCGGGGCTCAACTCCCCGCGGCCCGGTCCCTGATTAGGCCTCCTTAGGTAACCTCATTGTATTATATCTAATTCGAGACATTTATCCACTCATCAACACAAAAAAAGATTTTGTTCTTTTCTGGTCTTTAACATTTACCTTCTTAATACCTGGTTGATGGGGTTCTGGGAGTTCTTCTACTCCCCAAACCCGGCCCGAGGCCAGGCTCGACTTGTGAGAGTTTGGTTCACCAGGCTGTTGCTTGGAGCGGCCCGCAGGCCCACATATCCATCCCAGCATTTATGAGCATCTCAGGATAACGTCTCAAGTAACAACATCTATTTGGAAAGGTTTAGATTTGCAAGAAGTGCCGGACCAACCAAGCTGTATTGGATTGTGGGCCTGCGGGCGGCTCGAAGCAACAGCCTGTTGGACCAAGTTTTCAATAGTCGGAGTAGAAAAACTCCCGAAACCCTCTCCAAGTTGAAAGCCCCTGTTCACAATAATGAGGCGTAAAGAACAGTAGGATAACAGGTAATGTTCTGGAAGAGAGGCGTGGATACAGGTTGTATACACAATGAGAGCCCAGTGGCCATACTCCTGTGTTCGAAGGTGCGATCACTCGACGTGCTGGCCATGGCTTCCACTCATCTGAGGTCAAACCTGACCAGCTGGATTCGCAAAAGGGGTCTCTAACCTAGTCTACTTTTCTGAAGATAACGATGGGGTGAATGGGAAGGGTAGTTCTCACTGTACCCAGGAGTAGCTATCACTGTACCCAAGAGTAGCTCTCACTGTACCCAGGAGTAGCTCTCACTGTACCCAGGAGTAGCTCTCACTGTACCCAGGAGTATGTCTCACTTCCCACATAATAAAAGTATTTGAGAGAGTATTAAAAAAGTATTTAAAAAGTATTCCTGATCAAAAGTATTTGATCAGGAATACTTTTTTAATACGGACCACATTGTAACATCACCAGGGGCCACTTTGTAGCATCACCAGGGGCCACTTTGTAGCATCACCATGGGACACTTTGTAGCATCACCAGGGGCCACTTTGCAGCATCACCAGGGCCACTTTACATCATCACCAGGGGCCACTTTGTAGCATCACCAGGGGGCACTTTGTAGCATCACCAGGAGCCACTTTGTAGCATCACCAGGGGGCACTTTGTAGCATCACCAGGGCCACTTTGTAGCATCACCAAGAGCCACTTTGTAGCATCACCAGGGGGCCACTTTGTAGCATCACCAGAGGGCCACTTTGTAGCATCACCAGGGCTACTTTGTAGCATCACCAGGAGCCACTTTGTAGCATCACCAGGGGCCACTTTGTAGCATCACCAGGAGCCACTTTGTAGCATCACCAGGGGGCACTTTGTAGCATCACCAGGGCCACTTTGTAGCATCACCAGGGCCACTTTGTAGCATCACCAGGGCCACTTTTGTAGCATCACCAGGGGCCACTTTTGTAGCATCACCAGGGGCCACTTTGTAGCATCACCTGGGTCACTTTATAGCATCACCAGGACCGCTTTGTAGCATCACCACGACCACTTTGTAGCATCACCAAGGGCCACTTTGTAACATCACCAGGACCACTTTGTAGCATCACCAGGGCCACTTTGTAACATCACCAGGACCCATTGTAACATCACCAGGACCACTTTGTAACATCACCAGGTCCACTTTGTAACATCACCAGGACCACTTTGTAGCATCACCAGGGGCCACTTTGTAGCATCACCAGGGCCACTTTGTAGCATCACCAGGAGCCACTTTGTAGCATCACCAGGGCCACATTTGTAGCATCACCAGGGGCCACTTTGTAGCATCACCAGGGGCCACTTTGTAGCATCACCAGGGCCACTTTGTAGCATCACCATGGCCACTTTGTAGCATCACACGACCACTTTGTAGCATCACCAGGGCCACTTTGTAGCATCACCAGGACCACTTTGTAGCATCACCAGGGGCCACTTTGTAGCATCACCTGGTCCACTTTGTAGCATCACCACGACCACTTTGTAGCATCACCTGGGCCCTGTAGCATCACCAGGGCCACTTCTAGCATCACAAGGACACTTTGTAGCATCTCCTGGGCCACTTTGTAGCATCACCAGGACCACATTGTAACATCACCAGGGGCCACTTGTAGCATCACCAGGGGCCACTTTGTAGCATCACCAGGGGCCACTTTACATCATCACCAAGGGCCACTTTGTAGCATCTCCTGGCCACTTTGTAGCATCACTAGGGCCACTTTGTAGCATCACCACAGGACACTTTGTAGCATCACCAGGGGCCACTTTGCAGCATCACCAGGGGCCACTTTACATCATCACCAGGGCCTTTGTAGCATCACCAGGAGCCACTTTGTAGCATCACCAGGGGCCACTTTGTAGCATCACCAGGACCACTTTGTAGCATCACCAGGAGCCACTTTGTAACATCACCAGGGGCCACTTTGTAGCATCACCAGGGGGCCACTTTGTAGCATCACACATGGTCACTTTGTAGCATCACCACGACCACTTTGTAGCATCACCAGGGGCCACTTTGTAGCATCATCAGGGGCCACTTTGTAGCATCACCATGGCCACTTTGTAGCATCACCACGACCACTTTGTAGCATCACCAGGGGCCACTTTGTAGCATCACCAGGACCACTTTGTAGCATCACCAGGGGCCACTTTGTAGCATCACCACGACCACTTTGTAGCATCACCAAGGGCCACTTTGTAACATCACCAGGACCACTTTGTAGCATCACCAGGGTCCACTTTGTAGCATCACCAGGGGCCACTTTGTAGCATAGCATCACCAGGACCACTTTGTAGCATCACCAGGAGCCACTTTGTAACATCACCAGGGCCAGTTTGTAGCATCACCATGGGGCCACTTTGTAGCATCACCATGGCCACTTTGTAGCATCACCACGACCACTTTGTAGCATCACCAGGGGCCACTTTGTAGCATCATCAGGGGCCACTTTGTAGCATCACCATGGCCACTTTGTAGCATCACCACGACCACTTTGTAGCATCACCAGGGGCCTTTGTAGCATCACCAGGACCACTTTGTAGCATCACCAGGGGCCACTTTGTAGCATCACCTGGTCCACTTTGTAGCATCACCAGGGCCACTTTGTAGCATCACCTGGGCCACTGTAGCATCACCAGGGGCCACTTCTAGCATCAACAAGGACACTTTGTAGCATCTCCTGGGCCACTTTGTAGCATCACCAGGACCACATTGTAACATCACCAGGGGCCACTTTGTAGCATCACCAGGGGCCACTTTGTAGCATCACCAGGGGCCACTTTACATCATCACCAAGGGCCACTTTGTAGCATCTCCTGGGCCACTTTGTAGCATCACTAGGGCCACTTTGTAGCATCACCACAGGACACTTTGTAGCATCACCAGGGGCCACTTTGCAGCATCACCAGGGCCACTTTACATCATCACCAGGGGCCACTTTGTAGCATCACCAGGGGGCACTTTGTAGCATCACCAGGGCCACTTTGTAGCATCACCAGGGGGCACTTTGTAGCATCACCAGGGACACTTATTAGCATCACCAGGAGCCACTTTGTAGCATCACTAGGGGCCACTTTGTAGCATCACTAGGGGCCACTTTGTAGCATCACCAGGGCCACTTTGTAGCATCACCAGGAGCCACTTTGTAGCATCACCAGGGCCACTTTGTAGCATCACCAGGAGCCACTTTGTAGCATCACCAGGGGGCACTTTGTAGCATCACCAGGGCCACTTTGTAGCATCACCAGGAGCCACTTTGTAGCATCACCAGGGGCCACTTTGTAGCATCACCAGGGGCCACTTTGTAGCATCACCAGGGCACTTTGTAGCATCACCAGGGCCACTTGCAGAATCACCAGGGGCCACTTTGTAGCATCACCAGGGCCACTTTGTAGCATCACCAGGGGCAACTTTGCAGCATCACCAGGGCCACTTTGTAGCATCACCAGGGCCACTTTGCAGCATCACCAGGGCCACTTTGTAGCATCAGCGGGGGCCACTTTGTAGCATCACCAGGGCCACTTTGTAGCATCACCAGGGCCACTTTGTAGCATCACCAGGGGCCACTTTGTAGCATCACCAGGGCCACTTTGTAGCATCACCAGGGGCCACTTTGTAGCATCACCAGGCCACTTTGTAGCATCACCAGGGCCACTTTGTAGCATCACCAAAGCCACTTTGTAGCATCACCAGGGGCCACTTTGTAGCATCACCAGGGCCACTTTGTAGCATCACCAGGGCCACTTTGTAGCATCACCAGGGGCACTTTGTAGCATCACCATGGCCACTTTGTAGCATCACCAGGCCACTTAGCATCACCAGGGGCCACTTTGTAGCATCACCAGGACCACTTTGTAGCATCACCGGGCCACTTTGTAGCATCACCAGGTCCACTTTGTAGCATCACCAGGGCCACTTTGTAGCATCACCNCTTACGAACGTGTACATCTTTCCTGAATCTTTGACGGCTTTGGTTACATTTATTGAACAGTTTACAAGCATGAAAACTACCCAATCAACTGTTGTTATTGTTTTAAACAGCCTCCTGGTGCTTCGGAGCTCAGTAACTGTTTAATAATTGTTAACAAAGCCGCCAAGATTAGGAAAAGATGGACAGGTTCGTAAATGCTTGCGTAACTGCTTCGTGAATCTGGCCCCAGGTTCGTAAGTGCTTGCGTAACTGCTTCGTGAATCTGGCCCAGGTTCGTCAGTGCTTGCGTAACTGCTTCGTGAATCTGGCCCCAGGTTCGTGAATCTAGCCCGAGATTCGTAAGTGCTTGCGTAACTGCTTCGTGAATCTGGCCCCAGGTTCGTAAGTGCTTGCGTAACTGGTTCGTGAATCTGGCCTCAGGTTCGTAAGTGCTTGCGGAATTGCTTCGTGAATCTGGCCCAGGTTCGTCAGTGCTTGAGTAACTGCTTCGTGAATCTGGCCTCCAGGTTCGTGAATCTGGCCTCCAGGTTCGTGAATCTGGCCTCCAGGTTCGTAAGTGCTTGCGTAACAGCTTCGTGAATCTGGCCTCCAGGTTCGTGAATCTGGCCTCCAGGTTCGTAAGTGCTTGCGTAACTGCTTTGTGAATCTGGCTCCATTGTCTGTCTAGCATATTCCTAAAGTTTGGGAAGATCCCCGCAGCTTTAACGCAGTTGTTAAGTCTGTTGTCAAGGCAACTGTACGAGTTCCCACAGAGTTGTGAATTTATAGGAATATACCACCATAATCATACCAAACTGATATGGTTCAGTTTTGGCCTCCCAATATCGAGGACAGTAGTTAGGTCTGGTTGACCAGAGCACAACCGGGAGACCGGGCCTACTGGCCTTTGATCCTCGGAATCTCCGCAAGGTAGCTACAAGGTATAGGCTTATATCACGAGGCTTATTTAGGTCCCAATAGACCAACTGCAAACCTTAACCGCCCCCCCCCCCTCCTCCTTTTCTAGAATGCAGCCCGGAACAGCTAAATAATGTTGACCTGACCGCACACTCGAAAGTGAAGGGACGACGACGTTTCGGTCCGTCCTGGACCATTCTCAAGCCGATTGTGACTTGAGTCGAGACAATCGACTTGAGAATGGTCCAGGACGGACCGAAACGTCATCGTCCCTTCACTTTCTAGTGTGTGGTCTGGTCAACATCTTTCAGCCACGTTATTGTGACTCATTGTCTGCACAGCTAAATAACATCAGCGTATCTATCTACTACTGGGTGAACAGAGTGACCAGGTGAAATTATATGTCACTCGAACGTCTCTGATCTGACGCGGTAATGAAGCTCGAGACCTAACGTTGTGACTGAAGTAGAAGTCATCTCAAGCACGTAAGGAATTCCCCAGACTTAAATCTGGTCCTAACCACACACTCAGACCGTGACAAAACACTCAGGACAGTGCGAAAGACTTGGTGTAAATTCTTTACATTAATCCCAAAAATACACAAGTGAGGGTTTTTTTCCTATGTTATTATGTCTATGAGAAGACATTACCATAACTTAACGTGAGGAATTGCACGGACTTTATTATTATCTATAACGAACTATGTGTTGACTTTAGCACAGCGGCCTGGTCTGGCCCCCTTACTTTAGTGAGATAGACAGATAGACGAAAAATTAATGTAACAGACTTGAGAGTACTCATGTCGGAAGAACTTACCTTTAAAGAACACATAAAGTAGCCGTCACAACTGCAAGAAAAATGACAGGTTGGATAACAAGAACTTTTCACACTAGAGATGCTATAACGATGATGATACTTTTCAAGACGCTAGTGCTCTCTAGAGCGGAGTACTGCTGCACAATGACAGCCCCTTTCAAAGCTGGAGAAATTGCTGACCTGGAGAGCGTGCAGAGATCCTTTACTGCTAGAATCCACTCAGTAAAACAACTGAACTTTTGGGACCGACTAAAAAGCCTAAATCTGTATTCTCTTGAGCGCAGGCGGAGAGATACATACTAATTTACACGTGGAAAATAGTAGAGGGGCTGGTCCCAAACCTGCACACAGAAATAACACCACATGAGACCAGGGGGCATGGCAGGATGTGCAGAATACCCCCGTTGAAGAGCAGAGGTGCAACAGGTACTCTGAGAGAGAACTATCAACATCAGAGGCCCGAGACTGTTCAACACGCTTCCACTACACATAAGGGACATAACTGGCCGACCCCTCACAGTGTTCAAGAGAGAACTATCAACATCAGAGGCCCGAGACTGTTCAACACGCTTCCACTACACATAAGGGGCATAATTGGCCGACCCTCGCAGTGTTCAAGAGAGAACTATCAACATCAGAGGCCCGAGACTGTTCAACACGCTTCCACTACACATAAGGGACATAACTGGCCGACCCCTCACAGTGTTCAAGAGAGAACTATCACCATCAGAGGCCCGAGACTGTTCAACACGCTTCCACTACACATAAGGGACATAACTGGCCGACCCCTCACAGTGTTCAAGAGAGAACTTGATAAACACCTCCAAAGGATACCTAATCAACCAGGCTGTGATTCATACGTCATGCTGCTAGCAGCCGCGTCCAACAGCCTGGTTGACCAGACCACCAACCAGGAGGCCTGATCAGAGACCGGACCTGAGAACGTTGATTCCCGGAACCAACTCCAGGTAACCGCATAATAAAGTCGATTAGACTATTGGTGACAAGACTGGAGAAGGAACCCATGTATAATGTTAAAATATTATCAGCATGTGCTTGATATGTATGTGACACTGTTCAGCACCTAGACATGATAGACTTGGACAGGATTCCTAAGAAAAACAAATTGAAGGATTCTTGAAACTATCCTCGCCATTTATGACGGCGCGACTGGATACTGTAGAGAAAGTGTTCATTAAGCTAACGGTGTTTCACAGCAGTGTTGACTACCCATCTAAGACACTTCTCGTCTGGTTGAGGTGATCAAACTACCTTCCCACGGTACCACAATGCTCCAGCCCGGCATAAATAGCATTAGCAGACCCGTCAGTGCACTTTTATCTGTGTCAGTGTACTGTTATCTGCGTCAGTGTACTGTTATCTGCGTCAGTGTACTGTTATCTGCGTCAGTGTACTGTTATCTGCGTCAGTGTACTGTTATCTGCTTTATCTTAAATTTACCTGTTCATTCTGCCAGGAAGTATTCACCTCCACAGGTGTCACCTCGCCTGCTTGCTCAAGCTAATTGAGTTCTTCGATGCTGTTCGATCTTTCCATTTTGTGGGTTTATATTTCCACCTATAATTTGCTCAGCACCCTTATTATTTCTTGCGATAACATTATAATGACGGATCATTATAATAACATGAGTAGCACTCAATTTCTTGAAGTCGTTAAAAGCTAGAAAACCTAGTTTTTGTCACAGATTTCATGCTTTGTCAATTTTTGGTATTCTAAAAATGACTGTCAGGACTTCATTTTGTACATTTTGTACGCTTTCCAGATTTTTCATGGAGTACGTCCATAGAACTGCAGCGATGGTAATCTGTGGCAGCTTCAACATATGCATTGTACATCACTTGAGGTTTTGCATCATAAGCACCCATGGTCATGCACATATGACAGAGCCAAATAGGCTGTAGTTCATCCCCAGTAAGCACAGCATAGTGAATATAACTTGTGATCTTATGATTTCGGGGCTCAATGTCCCCGCGGCCCGGTCCCTGACCAGGCCGCCTCCTATAGGTTATATAACTGGAATACTTTAGGTCCAGGTGGCAAAGTATGTTAGTGCAGTTAGGTGGTACAGACTACACTAAAAAAACAAAGCTCTGCCTTTAACTTTCAAATTAGTGAAACTATATGCAGCATATGAGCTCCTTCATAACATAATAACACTTGCTCACATTGAGTCTCCTTAACGTCATACGGGAATAATGTAGATATGTGAGAACAAGTTGGGTAATTTTTCTTTTGGTGGCTGGCAATTGCTGTGCAGTTTCAGTGCTAAAAGAAGATTTATTTCATGTATGTGTGAATATTTCATACTGTCGAGCCTGGGCTCCCAGCCGGGCTCTGGAGTAGAAAAACTCCCGGAACCCTCTCCTGGTATGCCAAATATAAACACGTACAAAAATCTGCAGATAGGAAAAAATC
>WNGS01166226.1:19925155-19940004 GCA_020271785.1 Procambarus virginalis | reverse complement strand
CGGGGAGTGGTTATATAGCTCAGGCTATCACTTCCTTATGTCCGTCGTGATGGTCAAGCGGATTAAGGCGCCCTGTAGTTACCAGTTGCTTTGCTCCTGGGAGTATGGGTTCGAGTCACTTCTGGGGTGTGAGTTTTCAGTTGTATCTAGTCCTGGGGACCATTCAGGCTTGTTTGCATTTGTGTTCCTCACGTGTTGCCCCAAAAATGAGGTGATTTGATAAAATGCTATGCCCAAGATAACCATCCAGGTGCCGGCGGGGAAGTGGTTCATATAGCTCAGGCTATCACTTCCTTATGTCCGTCGTGATGGTCAAGCGGTTAAAGGCGCCCTGTAGTTACCAGTTGCTTGCTCCTGGAGTATGGGTTCGAGTCACTTCTGGGTGTGAGTTTTCAGTTGTATCCCGGGGACCATTCAGGCTTGTTTGCATTTGTGTTCCTCACGTGTTGCCCAAAAAATGAGGTGATTTGATAAAATGCTATGCCCAAGATAACCATCCAGGTGCCGGCGGGGAGTGGTTCATATAGCTCAGCTATCACTTCCTTATGTCCGGTCGTGATGGTCAAGTGGATTAAGGCGCCCTGTACATACCAGTTGCGTTGCTCCTGGGAGTATGGGTTCGAGTCACTTCTGGGGTGTGAGTTTTCAGTTGTATCTAGTCCTGGGGACCATTCAGGCTTGTTTGCATTTGTGTTCCTCACGTGTTGCCCCAAAAATGAGGTGATTTGATAAAATGCTATGCCCAAGATAACCATCCAGGTGCCGGCGGGGAAGTGGTTCATATAGCTCAGGCTATCACTTCCTTTTGTCCGGTCGTGATGGTCAAGCGGATTAAGGCGCCTGTACATACCAGTTGCGTTGCTCCTGGGAGTATGGGTTCGAGTCACTTCTGGGGTGTGAGTTTTCAGTTGTATCTACCTGTCCGTGGGACCATTCAGGCTTGTTTGCATTTGTGTTCCTCACGTGTTGCCCCAAAAAATGAGGTGATTTGATAAAATGCTATGCCCAAGATAACCATCCAGGTGCCGGCGGGAAGTGGTTCATATAGCTCAGGCTATCACTTCCTTATGTCCGGTCGTGATGGTCAAGCGGATTTAAGGCGCCCTGTACATACCAGTTGCTTTGCTCCTGGGAGTATGGGTTCGAGTCACTTCTGGGGTGTGAGTTTTCAGTTGTATCTAGTCCTGGGGACCATTCAGGCTTGTTTGCATTTGTGTTCCTCACGTGTTGCCCCAAAAAATGAGGTGATTTGATAAAATGCTATGCCCAAGATAACCATCCAGGTGCCGGCGGGGAAGTGGTTCATATAGCTCAGGCTATCACTTCCTTATGTCCGGTCGTGATGGTCAAGCGGATTAAGGCGCCCTGTAGTTACCGTTGCTTTGCTCCTGGGAGTATGGGTTCGAGTCACTTCTGGGGTGTGAGTTTTCAGTTATATATATATTATAATATATAATTATATATATATATATATATATATATATATATATATATATATATATATATATATTTTATATAGGGGGTACTACCTCTGGTTGATTGTAGGGACCCTATAAGCCTCGAAAAAGAGGATATGCAGCACCCGGGAGAGCCTTGCCGGGCTCTCTCTCTTGCGCTGGCACAACGCAAGAGAGAGAGCCCGGCATGCATGAGAGATATCGGCATGCTCTTGCGGCATTTACGCAAGCCCGGCTTGCGTAAAATGAAAAACTCGCATCAATGGAAAACATTGATAAAAGTCATGGACAGATTCGATCATTGTTGCAAGTCAAACACTTCTTCGAATTCCTCCGAAGTTGGACTCGTGCCCAAGACGCAACAGGCATTTCCCCTCGGAATCGAAACACTGAGGCGATGGAACAAGAAATTTTTCGCTCTCTGGTCTTTTGTAGCACCGATCAATTTGCATCCCAATTCCCTTTAGGAACTTCAATGCACATTTTTCCCCACGAACCGAGGGTCTCCGAACCGATCGAAACAAACCTGTAGCTGTGTGTCAGACCTCTGTATTTGAAAATTTTCTGCGATTCCCTGAAAGAAGCAGCGCCGCCCTCTTCGTGGGTGTTGTGGTGGAGGTAGGTACTGGCCAGTGTGGAAGTGCATGTGGGGAACTCTGGCTCCAGAATACTAATTTATTTATTTATTTATTTATACATATACAAGAAGGTACATTGGGAATTTGGGGATAGATAACATGGTAATTACAATCTTGTAAAGCCACTAGCACGCGCAGCGTTTCGGGCAGAAACGCTGCCCGAACGCTAATAATAATGATGATGATTAATTTTCGAAGGACCACTCCCTTTATGGGAGAAATAAATTAATGATATAAATTGAATAAATCAGAGAACCAGTGTCTATGGATCTCCAAAAATAAATAACACAAGATGCTCTAGGATACTGGATAATGTAATGTGATAAATCATAAGAATATTAGAGTAATGGACTGTAGCATAATAATTCAAATTATAGAGCCAAATCCCTCCACAAACTTTGGGGGGTATTTTATAATGCTTCTAGATAATTCACTACAAATTACTACAATATGAATATAAGTTTTTAGTTATAGCATATATGTGAAATATGTATTAATTATAAAATGTAGAAATAATAATGCATATATTTGCTTAAATCATATATAGAATTAATTTGCAAATAAATAGAAATTCATTGACACCCAGTACGGAAAGGACACTATTTACAAATTAAGACTGGTAAAATTCTCAGCTGTGACAGAGGAACGTAGAATGCGTCCAATCTCTATAATACGTTGGGACCAGCCCGGAGATAGTAATCCTTGGGACATGCGATCATGGGGACAGTCACACGCCTCAGTTGAATTACACCACGCTGAAATAAATAACTTCCACTCCAAACTAGTATTCACGCAATTAAATGCAAGATCTAAAATAATTGGAGAGGTGGAAGCAGCACTTACATGGGTGTTTTATATCGCCTACATCATTACGACATGGCACCTGCATTAGTAAAATATTCCTGGGTTCAAGAATAAAACTATAAGGTAAAATGCCTGCCGAAATTGGTGTCCGTGTATAGGGTAAGCTGCGCCCTCAATCTGAAGCCCGGAGAAGTACGGATGCGTGCAGAATTGGAAGATTTGGTCGGGCCGCTTCGGAACACCTGGCTGCCAGTTGATCGAAAATGGGTAGAGTCCCTTCTTCCCTCTCAGGTTGACGCATGCGCAAAAGCTCCCAGTAGGGGCCCTGAGCATAAATTATATTATTTATTTAATTCAAAATAGAGAAGGAAATGGTTATGACGAATATTTATGTCATAAATAAACGTGTTATGCGGTAATAAATTTTCTCGTAATGCAGTCAATAATTTAGATGATATTAAATGAACGAGAAAAGTTTAGAGTGGAGATACGGCTATCATTATTTTCACTGGTACAGCAAATCGTGGCTGCATAAATTAATTCCAGTAAACAATGATAGATTTACTAACTAGAGATGAATCTATTAATAAATAATTATCTTTAATAAAAGGGGCAAAATAAGGCTAGATTCGACTCGATCTGTTAATATATAAATAATTCCTGTGGCTGGCTGACTGATACATTTCCACGATTCTAGGAAAAATTATATGACGCTCCCCATCCTAATGGAATGAATTCAGTATCATTAAACTACGGATTAGTAGTGTTAGTTAATTATGATACCTAGTACAGGAAATACATCCTATTGTATTAGGGATTAGTAAATGAGTGTTGTATGATTATGACGTCCAATACAGGAAATACATCCTATTGTATTAGTGATTGGAAAATAAGTGTTGAATATTTCCAACATGTAGTCCCACACCACTTGCTTACCATCCTTCCAAGGAAGCAAGGTGACCCCGTCTGGGCATTTCAGAGGTTCTTTGAGTCTGAATAAGTATGGTTCTCTTTGTGCTGGAGAGTTTTTCATGAAGAACTCTCCAGACACCAAACAGAGAGCCTTGGAAGGAACCAACATCGCCTTCTCATGTCCACTTGGGGACTATCAGCCCCAAAGATCTCAGTAAATAGGCAAGACAACAACGTCTCTTTCTAGGCGATTAACAATGCACAAACAATAGGGACTCCATCAGGGAGCATATAATCTTCTCACTCAACCAGACCATCACCAGAGAAATCTTAACAAACAACACAGAAATTAGCGATAGATACGGCAACAGCAGGAGGCTCGACTTCAGCGAGGCCCTTCAAATAAAAAAGTCAACACCAGCAGTCAACAGCTAATTAACACATAATTACATTCTACCCACTTCAAGACCCCAAACCAACACAGAAGCAAGAAAAGAAAATATGCAATGTACCCATTGATTCGTGTTTTAACTATGTAAAATTATCTTTATCCAATGATTTACCCATTAGCTTGTGTTCTATCACCTCACCCAAGAACATTTATGTCATATCACCTCATCCAAAACAAATATAAGCATGAAACGGAGTACATAAAAAAAGTCTTTGAAAATGTGAGAAGTCTCTTATGAAACACTTTTAGGCGTCAGACCATAATTAAAAATGTGAAAATGAACTTTGGAGAGTTAATTTTTCCATTACCCTCGACAGAGAAAAAAGTAAGAAATATTGAGAAGATTTGTGTTAAAATCATTAATCTTACCCCTTCGGTCATATTCAACAATATATATATCTTGGGAGGTGGGGTTATTTGGGGGGGGGGGGTTAAATACCTCAAAATCTCCATCTCTTTTAAGGGTCTGAGTGGTGTAGTGGGTTAAAGGCGTACCAGCTATGCCAGGTGTTGTGAAGCATCTGTGCTGGCTAGGGTTCGAGTCTCCTGGTGAGGCATGTTGTCTAAAAGTTGTTTAACTTCAAACTTGTGAGTTAGTGCATACATGCAAGTTAGTGCATGTATGTGTATATATATGTCGTACCTAGTAGCCTGAACGCATTTCTTGGCCAACTATGCAAGACCAGATTTGCCTAATAGGCCGAAAGATTGTCTTCATTTTCAATAAATTGTTTCCAGTTAGTTTATTTGAATTATTATTATTACATTATATTCGGAACATAAATTATTGACTTAGTTGTGATAGTTTAGGTTAGGTTTAGATAGGTTATGTTAGGTTAGGTAGGGCTGGTTAGGTTCGGTCCTATATCAACGTTAGTTTTAACTCGAATTTAAACAAATTAACTTATTAACGACCGGACATTATAATTAATAATTAACTTATTATTAACGACCGGACAAAAGCTGATGGTAGCCGAGGCTATTTGCCCATCAGCCCGCCGGCACTCTGATGGTAATCTTGGGCATAGTATTTTATCAAATCACCTCATTCTTGGGACACACGTGAGGAACACAAATGCGAACAAGCCTGAATGGTCCCCAGGTATATAGGCAACTGAAAACTCACACCCCAGAAGTGACTCGAACCCATACTGCCAGGAACACTCTGCAACTGGTGTACAGGACACCTTAACCACTCGACCATCACGACCGGACAAAAGCTGATGGTAACCGAGGTTAATTCCCCATCAGCCCGCCGGCACTCTGATGGTAATCTTGGGCATAGTATTTTATCAAATCATCTCATTCTTTGGGTCAAACGTGAGGAACACAAATGCAAACAAGCCTAAATGGTCCCCAGTCATACTTGCAACTGAAAACACACACCCAAGAAGTGACTCGAACCCATACTGCCAGGAGCACTATGCAACTGGTGTACAGGGCACCTTATCCACTCGACCATCACGACCGGACAAAAGATGATGGTAGCCGAGGCTAATTCCCCATTCCCGTATCATCTCAGCATTTCCTAGCCTGCTACAAGGTAATTGTTCTGAACTGACCATGGCCAACACCGTTCAAGATGCCATCCAGCCTATACATGTCAATATAATTACTACAAGCATTCGAGAAGAAGAATACTTTTGGCATCCTTTATGCCAAAAGGATCAAATACACCTTGAATCAGATAGAAGGAACTGCTTCCAGGTTGACCTGTGACAATCAAACTACTGACATCTGGCTAGTTACACTGTCGCTTGCACGTCACCGCCTTCTGCATCAATCAACCAAGGACTACAACCAGTGCTGCTTTGATAATTTATATCATGACAATTCAACTACTTGTCTTCAGTTTAACTCTCGCTTCGCCTCTGCAATATATCTTCAACTCTTGCTGCCTATATTATAACAGCATTCCTACCTTCCATAATTGTATGTGTGTTATGGATGTATGTGAAGCTGAAAGTAATAAAACCGGGTTGGACTCCTGTTACCATTGTTTATGTTGGGTCTCATTTAAGGATAATTACTTCCGTTTTAACCTGCCTCCGTTTGAAACTGCCATTTTAACTGTGACCAGTTAAGGGGGAAGTTCTACACGGACCGTGTGAATAGTACTTACTTGTACCTTATAACAGAGTCGTATTTTCTCGTCAACACGCAAGAATGCAAAATAAGGATTCCTTTTGGCACTGCTGAGTTAGAACAAACTCATCTACTTATTGCACGTGTTATCAATCCATGTCTATAGCTATGTATTTGATTCCTGAGATGCAGATCATGCGTGCTCCTAGTCTCGTTATACACATGTGTATGGTAAATCAGTTGTTGTTGACTTCCGGTAACCGGGTTTATATGTGATCCAGCATGTGTCCCAGGGTTGGTGTAGTGCAGATGGAACAGCATCACTTAACCGACTTTAAGAAACTATTGACTATTCTTTCTCTAGTCATAATCTACTATGACTTAACTCTACCATGACACTTCCGCAAAGTGACATCAATCTCCATTTGTGTTCATATACAGTGTAATTAAATAAGCTAATGTTTGGACATCAGATTTTCCCTGAATCTTGAGTAATCGTTGCAATCCGTGGAGTCTAAACTCTGGAATCATATCCCAATTGTGTTATGATTCACACTGTAAGTAATTATGATTAAAGTTATGATTCAACACTGTAAGTAATACAGTGTTGAGGCTGCAGTTGTACCTAGACCATCCTCAGGGCGGACTAAGAAGATCAACACGGACATATGTAAATCTTTGGATACAAAGAGGAGCCATCTCGTTTGGGCCCAGAGCGCGATGGCTACTCGATCATCTCGATCAGTGAGTCCTTGTATTTCCTCTGTTCTTAAACAGTACCAATGTGCAGTAAAGTCCGGCGGACAGTATGTTCACTCTTACCATACCCTTTTCTCAGAGCCACGTTGTCCTCTTTATACGTAGTTGATGTTCTCTCTAGTCTCTCTATGGCTGTTAGACAATTATCAGAGAGCTTTGCTGTTACATTTTACTCTTCTAGTGCCAACATGGAAGATGACATTAAGAAACTGCCTCCGTATCTCAATTAAACTGTTGGTCTCAACTCATTCAAAAGCATCCGTGGAATCAGTATTTGGTAATTACCTCATGTGTGTTTGTCCCGTTGCTCTTGTGAAGCATAGTTATGTGGGCAACGTAGACTTTGTCATAACCTATTCCAAAAAGGGGAAACTCTGGTCATCCAGAATAGTGCACTGGATTAAGTATCGACTAGAACGCCTTTAGTTTACTACTACAAGAGTACTAAACTATAGTACTACATGAGTACTACACGAGTTCTGTATAAGAAATGAGTCTATTTCTTCATTGTTTCTATGTATTCAAGTTTATCTGTTAAATATTGACCAACGACAGAAGCCAAAAAAGAATTTAGGAGGAAAATGGAAAATATAAAAATCTCTTCTTATCCAATCTAACTTTCGGAATTGTGTCCATGTTAATAGGTCCGTCGTGGCCCAGAACTTGAAAACTTTGGTCTTCCTGAACTGAGAAAGAGGTGGTGACGTCATCATTGAAGTTTTGGTAAGTAATTAACTCAGCTTAAAGTTGAGTCAGCGAGTCTAACTTATCTCAGCTTTCCGTCACTCATATGCGTATCATGAGTCCAGAATTACTTTTCCTTAACAACTCTATATTAGTTCATTCCTGTTCTATTTTTTTTAAATTAAATAACGAGTAGCAAATTAAACGTATAAAATATTATCTAATATTCCTTTCGATTCCAAAGACTTCTAAGCCCCAAAACATTAGAGTTTAACGATTGAAAACGGGACTGAAAATTAACACAAACAAAAAATAAACGAGAAGAAGCTGTCTACTAACTAGACAGAAGTCTACTAACTGTAGTCTACAAGTAATCTACTTGTATCTACTAACACAAACACTAGATTGAGGTAAAGCCTGGGTAAATACTGGTTTGGCAACTAGGTTGTGAATTTGTGAAACAAAGTACCACGTAACATTATTGACGTAGGATTCCTTCATTGTTTCAAGCGTAGGTTAGACATTTATATGAAAGAGTTTGGATGAATATAAATAGGAGCTGCCACGTACATAAATACGTGGCAGTTTCCTATTTTCCTATGCAATTTCATTGATTTTTATGTTGTTATGAAGAGCATATGTGCACCTCTATATTGTTATAGAACAGGTGTGTGCTCATGATGGCATGTTTCAAACCAGCCTGGCGTCCTGTTCTCTGTTTGCTGGTTCCCCTCAAAACGTTGCAGGTATTCCTGCAGGTTCACCCAAACAAGGAGTTGCGAAACTGTGGCATGCGTGCCCAAAGTGGCACGCAAGCAAATTTTGTGGGCACGTGGATGCAGTGCCGCCCCCTGATTCTTTAACTCTAAGACAGGTTAACCTTTCAAAGATAGTTGCTGTGACAATTGACGATGCACCCAGCATGACTAGAAAAAAAATAGTTTTGTAAATGCATTTGAAAAATATTTTGAACAATCACTGGTAGGCTCACAGTATTGGGGGTGCTATCTTGAGTAGGATAAGGACATGGCTGATGACCAAACCACACATGCCGTGACTATGGCCACGGGGTATAGAAAGAAAACAAAGAATTAGTATAAATGGAGTTAGGTCAGAGTTGGAAACCGTTGTAAGTGGAGTGCCTCAAAGTTCTATCCTGGGACATCTGTTGTTTACAATAAATATATATAATTGATTTAGTTTCAGGATAGAACAGCATTATTTACGAATTTGACGAAGACACGAAAATCGGGAAGGAAATAAGCTCAGAAGATATATTCACTTCAAGACGTTCTAGATAGGGTTTTGAAATGGTTAATAGATTGTAAGATGCAGTTTAATGCTGACAAATGAAAGGTTATGAGGCTAGGTAATAATGATGGGGTTACAGGATATCACATGGCTGGTGTTGAGATTGCGGTCTGATTGCAAAAAAAGATTTAGGGTTCATTAGTCAGAATTTAAAGCCAAAATATCAGTGTAAATAGATGTTAGAAATTAGGCAAATGGAATACTGGAATTTATTTTTAGTAGCATTAGCACCTTCCAGCAGCAATAAAATATCTGGTGTTATTCTTCAGCTATATCTTGCTATTGTTAGACCCCAGATAATATCGTTCAATTTTGATCACCAAACTATAGAATGGATATAAATTCACTAGAACGCGTCCAGCGTTAAAGTTAACAAAGTTGACAAACTTAATCCCGCAAATTAGAAACCTATATGAAGAGAGATTAAAAGTACTTAATTTACATAATCTAGAAAGGCGAAGAGTTAGGGCGACATGACTGCACTGTATAAGTGGATGAATGGGCATAACATCTTAAATATATGAACACATAATTGAACACGAAACAATGAATGTAAATTGGATAAATTTGGATTTAGAAAAGACCTGGGTAAATACTGGCTGTAAAACAGGGTTGTTGATTTATGGAACAGATTACTGGGTAACCTAATAGACGTGGGATCCATTGATTGTTTCAAGCGTAGGTTAGACATATGTATGAGCCAATAAGCCTTCAGCTGTTTCTTTAATTATTCTGTTCATATATCAATCACACTTCATGTCACACTTTACAAGTCACATTATATAAGTTACACTATATAACTCACATCATATATGTCACACTATATAAGTCAGACTGAATAAGAAGTCATACAATATACGTAACACTATATACCACACAATAATCCTAGACAGTGAATGACAGCATCGTGGATGCACCTGGAGTGTAAACTAGTATAGAACCAGGGAGCACTCATGGTACACTTCACAAGGCATCGTTTTGTTCCAGCTCGGCTCCAGAGATGTGCACGTCACGAATTTCTCAATAATGAATCCTTGTTGTGTATCTGGTCCGTTTCTGTCCCCTGCAACACACACACACACACACACACACACACACACACACACACACACACACACACACACACACACACACACACACACACACACACAAAATCACGCACACACACACACAAAAATCACGCGCACACACACACACACACACACACACACACACACACACACACACACACACACACACAACAACAACAACACGTCTAACTCAACACGTCAAGGGACCGACAAGAATGAGAGGAGGGGATGAACCAGCCTTGCTTGATTTGATATTTACCCTAAATGAGTCGGATATAAGGGAAGATAAGTTGGAAGCCCCCTTGGGAATGAGTGATCATAGTGTATTGAGCTTTGAGTACCTGGTTGAGCTAGGAATTATCACCCCCAAAAAAGAACTGGGAAACAAAGGGCTGGCGTACCAAAAGGGAAACTATGAGGAGATGAATAAATTCCTATCGGATATACATTGGGACACAGAACTCGAAACCAAGTCCGTACAAGACATGATGGACTATGTCACCCTAAAATGTCAGGAGGCTGTAAGCAGGTTTGTCCCTGCCCAACAGGAAAAAACAGAGAAGCAAAGGAAGAATCCGTGGTTTAACAGGGAATGTATGAAAGCAAAGGAGCTGAACAAAAGGGCATGGAGGAACTTCCGTAATAACAGAACACCAGAAAGTAGAGAGAGATACCAGAGAACCAGGAACGAGTATGTTAGTGTGAGAAGAGCAGCTGAGAAAAGGTATGAAAATGATATAGCTAATAAAGCCAAGACCGAACCAAAGCTACTACACAGTCACATCAGGAGGAAGACAACAGTGAAGGAACAGGTGATGAAACTTAGGGTGGGCGAGGACAGGTACACAGAGAATGACAAAGAGGTGTGTGAAGAACTCAACAAAAGGTTCCAGGAGGTCTTTACAATAGAACAGGGAGAAGTCACGGCGCTAGGAGAGGTGGCAGCAAACCAGGTGACCTTGGAAAGGTTCGAAATTACAAGAGATGAGGTCAAGAAGCACCTATTGGAGCTGGATGTGAGAAAAGCTGTTGGGCCGGATGGAATCTCACCATGGGTATTGAAAGAGTGTGCAGGAGCACTTTGCTTACCACTCTCCATAGTGTATAGTAGGTCACTGGAAACGGGAGACCTACCAGAAATATGGAAGACTGCTAATGTAGTACCAATATACAAAAAGGGTGACAGACAAGAGGCACTGAACTACAGGCCAGTGTCCTTAACTTGTATACCATGCAAGGTGATGGAGAAGATTGTGAGAAAAAACCTAGTAACACATCTGGAGAGAAGAGACTTCGTGACAACCCATCAACATGGGTTCAGGGAGGGTAAATCTTGCCTTACAGGCTTGATAGAATTCTACGATCAGGTGACAAAGATTAAGCAAGAAAGAGAAGGATGGGCGGACTGCATTTTTTTGGACTGTCGGAAAGCCTTTGACACAGTACCCCATAAAAGGTTGATGCATAAGCTGGAGAAACAGGCAGGAGTAACTGGTAGGGCGCTCCAGTGGATAAGGGAGTACCTAAGCAATAGGAAGCAGAGAGTTACAGTGAGGGGTGAGACCTCAGACTGGCGTGAAGTCACCAGTGGAGTCCCACAGGGCTCTGTACTTGGACCTATCCTGTTTCTGATATACGTAAATGATCTCCCAGAGGGTATAGACTCATTCCTCTCAATGTTTGCTGACGACGCCAAAATTATGAGAAGGATTAAGACAGAGGAGGACAGCTTGAGGCTTCAAGAAGACCTGGACAAGCTGCAGGAATGGTCGAACAAATGGCTGTTAGAGTTTAACCCAAGCAAATGTAATGTAATGAAGATAGGGGTAGGAAGCAGGAGACCAGATACAAGGTATCATTTGGGAGATGAAATACTTCAAGAGTCAGAGAGAGAGAAAGACCTGGGGGTTGATATCACGCCAGACCTGTCCCCTGAAGCTCATATCAAGAGGATAACATCAGCAGCATATGCCAGGTTGGCTAACATAAGAACGGCCTTTAGAAACTTGTGTAAGGAATCTTTCAGAACATTATATACCACATATGTCAGACCAATCCTGGAGTATGCGGCTCCAGCATGGAGTCCATATCTAGTCAAGCATAAGACTAAACTGGAAAAGGTTCAAAGGTTTGCCACCAGACTAGTACCCGAGCTGAGAGGTATGAGCTACGAGGAGAGACTACGGGAATTAAACCTCACTTCGTTGGAAGACAGAAGAGTTAGGGGGGACATGATCACCACATTCAAGATTCTCAGGGGAATCGACAGGGTTGATAAAGACAGGCTGTTTAACACAAGGGGCACACGCACTAGGGGACACAGGTGGAAACTGAGTGCCCAAATGAGCCACAGAGATATTAGAAAGAACTTTTTTAGTGTCAGAGTGGTTGACAAATGGAATGCATTAGGAAGCGATGTGGTGGAGGCTGACTCCATACACAGTTTCAAGTGTAGATATGATAGAGCCCAATAGGCTCAGGAACCTGTACACCTGTTGATTGACGGTTGAGAGGCGGGACCAAAGAGCCAGAGCTCAACCCCCGCAAGCACAACTAGGTGAGTACAACTAGGTGAGTACACACACACACACACACACACACACACCACACACACACACACACACACACACACACACACCACCACACACCACACACCACACACGCACACGCACACGCACATGCACACGCACACACACACGCACACACACACACACTCACACACACACACACACACACACACACACACACACACACACACACACTGAAGTAATGTCTGCAGTGATGGAGGTAGCCATGAAAGCAGCCACCTCACAGGAAGCGGCACGCTCCACTAACCAGCTGCTGGAAAGGAAAAGATCAGTGGTAGCTGTGGGTATTAAAGAGCAGGAAGGCTCTAATAGGAAAGAGTGGAATGTTAAGGACAAAGCGGCAGTGAATGAAGTACTGAAGGCACTAGACATGGAAGGGGCTGAGCATAGCATTGAGAAGGTTTTCAGGCTAGGATGGTACAAAAAAGACCGAGACTGTCTGTTAAAGATAGTGTTTGCAAACGAGAACACAAGGAGAGGATTCTAACAAAGAAAGCCACCTGCAACATGTGGGAGAATTCAAAAAAGTATTCGTCCAGAGGGACATGACGAGGGAGGAGAGGGCCATGGTGGCAGAAGCAAGGAAGAAGTGCAGGGCGAGAGGGGAAAACCAGGAAATCACAGCCCCCAACACATCACCCCCAGATGCGAGGGGGAACCCACAACCAGCTACCCATTAACACCAGTGGGGAGGACAACACCAACACTCTCCTCTGCAGAAACCCCCCCTACCCCAAACCCTCCCTGCCCCTACTCAAATACCCAGCAAAATCTTCCTCCCCCCCCCACACCCAATCCCCACCCTTCTACCCCTCCCCTCCTCCCCCTTTCCTTCCTGTCCTCTATCCCCTTTCACCCCATACCCTCCCTGTCCCTCCCCCTTCACTTGACCCCCACCCCTCATCCCAGCATCCTCTGCAACCCTGTTATCCACCTCACAAATCCTCACACCTATGGAACAGCTTCCCCCACCAGCAGAATACTCACCAAGGAGGAGATTTGAGAAGGGACAGATGAAAGGGAGCCTCAGGACAATGTACACTAACATAGATGGAATTACAAATAAACCAAATGAACTTGGAGAATGGGTACTAAAGGAAAACCCAGACATAATAGCTCTCACAGAAACAAAGCTAACGAAAACCATAACAAATGCAGTGTTCCCACAGGACTATTATGTTATGAGGAAAGAGAGAGAAGGAAGCCGGTCGGCTGAGCGGACAGCACACTGGACTTGTGATCCTGTGGTCCTGGGTTCGATCCCAGGTGCCGGTGAGAAACAATGAGCAGAGTTCCTTTCACCCTATGCCCCTGTTACCTAGCAGTAAAATAGGTACCTGGGTGTTAGTCAGCTGTCATGGGCTGCTTCCTGGGGTTGGAGGCCTGGTCAAGGACCGGGCCGCAGGGACACTAAAAAGCCCCGAAATCATCTCAAGATAACCTCAAGATAACCAAGAAGGAAAAGGTGGTGGTGGTGTAGCTCTGCTGGTAAGAAAAGGCTGGGATTTTGAGGAGTTGGTTGTTCAGGGATGTGAAGGTTTCAGTGACTACATAACAGGTACAATAACAACTGGAGGGCAAAAAATTATAGTCGTAGTCATATATAATCCACCACCAAATGACAGAAGACCCAGACAGGAATATGATAGAAACAACAGGGCCACCATTACCATTATAGAGAGAGCAGCTTCTGTTGCTAGCAGGAATGGATCTGGACTACTAATCATGGGAGACTTCAACCATGGGAAGATAGATTGGGAGAGAAGAGACCCACATGGGGGACCAAAAACATGGAGAGCTAAGCTGCTGGACGTGGCAACTAGAAACTTTCTAAGCCAGCACATCAAGGAACCAACAAGAATGAGAGGAGAAGATGAACCAGCAATGCTTGATTTGATATTACCCTAAATGAGTGGGATTTAAGGGAAGTCAAGATGGAAGCACCCTGGGAATGAGTGATCACAGTGTATTGAACTTTGAGTACCTGATAGAGCTAGAAATTATCTCCCCCAAAAAAGAACTAGGAAACAAAAGGCTGGCATACCGAATGGGAAATGACGAGGAGATGAGAAGCTTCCTAAGGGAAATAC
>WNGS01166226.1:19882193-19903205 GCA_020271785.1 Procambarus virginalis | reverse complement strand
CCTGGCAAGGTCGCCAATGTCGGGGTTTCACGGTGTTCTCGTTAGAGAAGGGTTAAAGCAACAGTAGACTGGATCTCCTTTCCAGGTGGTTGCTCCAACAATAACCCTTACTCACCGTCGTTCGGCGGGTCTTCCCTCAATCCTCTAGGCTCCACTGCTGGCCTCGGAGAGTATCCCAGTCGATCTCACAACCGGCCTTAGATTGTAAGATGAGTGGGAGCACAGATCGTTCCCTCAATCTGTGGCCCTCCCGACACCGAACTCTTACACAGCCTTCAAGGTCGCCAACTGGTTTTTTAGATGTCCAGTAACACTGCAGTGGTCAGGTGTAATTGTGGCAAGAGCAAATTCCAGTAATATAGTATCAGGCAGGTCACTCTACTTTATATCATTACACGGTCACAAGATAAATGGAGGGGATGATATCAAACACCAAAGAGTTTTGGTATTTTACTTAAAAGACAACGAGAAATATATATGCATCAATGTATCAGAATTAATATATGACAATCGCTCCATTCATAGCATAATATTCTAGAGCGCACCATATGGCAACATCGGCACGTGTCACCTGTCAGAATCAGCTGACCGGGCCCTCGCGATCGTGGGAACAGACTAGTACTTGTTTTCTAATTGTCACGATCCCGTTTATTTAACTTTTTCCAAAACACTATTCAACGTTCACATGGCTTACTTATGATTTCACTGGCCTCACGATCAACATCTATATTCACAATACTCTCACAGTGACTTTTCACCGTACCAAAAGATTACTCTATTCTTAATAATATTTACTGTGAATGCACTCACTTGATCACTGAACTTTTCTTTATATTATACTTCCTCTCACAGAGATATCACTGGCAATCACTTCACGTATATGATATTATTCAGCACACAATCATGTCATATATAAATCATTAATCAAACTTCAGGCATATATATATATCAATAGATCATAGAGATCAACACACAGGCATTTATATCGATAGATTATGGAGATCAACACACGGGCATTATATTGATAGATTATAGAGATCAACACACGGGCATTTATATTGATAGATTATAGAGATCAACACACGGGCATGATATCAATAGATTATAGAGATCAATCACAGGCATTTATATCAATAGATTATAGAGATCAATACACCAATATCTGGTTTACTACCAATATATATATAATAATAATAATCACAGATCAATAATAATAGTCACAGTAAATTCTCTGATGAATCTTGGTGCTTGCACACACCCACACATAGATATATATGTAAACTGATACTGTGAGCGCTCTGGGCAGCCTCACCACATACTGTGCTCTCTGTGACTTAAACTCAAGTGAGACTTGCTCACGACATATAAAATATCCTGACAAGAATATATATAGCTAACTAAAGGGGAAATGGGAGGGAACTGTAAACACCTACTTCACCTATCCTAGGATGACAGTTGGGTTGTAGCTCCTGGTCCAGGCTCTCGCCTCGTTCATCCAGAAACACAAGCCCACACCTTAGGATGTCGCGTCTCGCCGCTTCTGTACACAGCAGGTCCGTGCTTCTTTCTCTACAGTACGTCGCAGGGTTGAAGTCGGTCTCCTGGCCGTCAACTTTCCTCCCAACTACGGCAGCCAGCCTACGTCTCGGCGGTCGTCGTACGTTTCCCAATTAGTTCTTGTCACTGTACTCCAGAGGAACTGCCTCTCACCACTACGAAGTCACTGAAGTTATCAGCCGTCCCGGACGACACACGCACAGCACCCGACTTCAGAGCACTTGAAGCTCACAACACTGTCAATTCCCTCGTCGTCTAGATATATCGCTAGGTATTGGGAAGACTTCTCGACGTGCTTGCATCCAACTGTTGACTCGTAGGGTTCCACGAAGGTGGGGTTACTGTCAAACTTGACAGGATCGTCGATCACACGTTCAACCTGGTTGACAAGGCTGTCAACCTGGTTCACTCACGGTGGGTGGCCCGGCCACTAAGCTGCCTCTTATACTGGTGAACTGCCAACGACGACACACGTCGATGCCCGGCCCACTTCTTGCAACGCACCTGTCCCTGAGCACTTGTTGCTCAATATTCTGTCAATTCCTTATCTGAGCCACTTCTGGGTTGCAGGAAGACCTCACAGAGTGCGTGCCAACAACTGGAGACGCTTAAATCCACCGGAGTTCGGTAAATCCGTCACTCTGACAGGATGACCGATCGCGCGTCCTACCTCTCGGACGTGTCGTGAAAGACTGATATCGCCTGGCGCCAACACGGCTGGACCCCCCTGCCTATGTGACGTCACTTTTCCCAAAGTTGGTTTTCATTGGCTCCCAGTGCCATGTCGCTGACGGTGACCAATCTGGCGCCACTGACGTCACACAGTTTTGGCGGGAGAACAGACTTGCCAGCGCCATATTGGCTCCCTAAAGGGCCTATCCCACAGGACAAAATGTTACATTTTTGCAAATTTCTCGGCTCTTCGAGAATACTGTTCTCTCCCACATATGTTCAATTGATGCCTGCAATGTAGAGAACGCTCGGGAATAGTGGACATGACTCTTACAGCAGGCGTGGGAGAATTAGAAGGGGGGGAACACCGTCACAATATATATATATATATATATATATATATATATATATTATATATATATATATATATATATATATATATATATATATATATATATATATATATATATATATATATATATATATATATATATATATATATATATATATATATATATATATATATATATATGCGGAAAATCCACAGAGAAAAATGAAAGGAGGTAACGTTTTGACTTGTTAAAGCCTTTGTCAAACCAGACTGACAAGAGGAGAAGGGAAGGGGGAGGATATATAGGCCGACACCTGACCAACCCAACCCTAGGGAAAGAATTAACCAGAGACAGGTAAAGCTTAGCTTGGAATGGTCAAAGAGGATTAAGCGGTCAGAGAAAAAGGATGAAAGATTAAAGAAAAGCCTCATGAACATGCAATAAATGAATATATAAATATAAAATTATAATGAGACATTGTAAGCCTCTCTAACAGTTAGAGTTTTTTCTTAAACTGTTGTGCAATATTATAACTTAAAAATGGATCAAGTTTGTACATTCCAGTACTAACATTAAGAAGATTTGGACACTGACTGATTAGAGCAGACTCAATCAAATTCCGTTCCACGAAATCCCCACAATTGGTAATGCTTTTTGCACCATTCCAGTTAATATTGTGATCGCATAAATTCGTATGTAGATACAATGCATTAGACGTTTGGGCAGTTCTAATACTATAAGCATGTTGTGACAACCGCAATTGTAAGGACTTTCCTGTTTGTCCAAGGTACACAGAATCACAATCATTGCAGGGAATTGAATACACGCAACCTGCTGTATCAGGGGAGTTTTTTATTAAATTGGATTTGATCGTACTATTAGTGAACACCAAATTTATATTAAGTTTCTTAAAAATCAAAGACAATTTTTCAAGTCCACTCGCATAAGGTACAACCAATGAGTTAATAATTTCTGGTTTCGCCTTAGGGATGTGATTATAAAACGTACGCTTGGCTTGTTCAAACGAGAAATCCAAAAATCTCTTAGGATATTGTAAACTTTTCCCGATTTCATATATTATAGCAATCTCTTCATCAAAAAACTCAGGGCTGCATACCCTCAAAGCTCGTAGAAACATTCCTGAAAATACTGCCTGTTTAACTTTACTATGATGATTCGAATAAAAATGAACATACGACCCCACGTTGGTAGGTTTCCTATACACTTTAAATTTGAACTTTCTAGTGACTCTATGAATCATAATGTCCAAAAACGGAAGCATACCATTCACCTCAGTCTTACAAGTGAATTTTATTGAAGGTACCAAAGAATTGAGTTCATTAAGAAAAACTATATGGTCTTTGTCACACGGCCATAAACACAAAATATCATCAACATACCTAAACCAAACTACATTAGCCGGGATAATACTGGATAAGATTTTTGTTTCGAAGAATTCCATATATCCATATAACAAAAATCTTATCCAGTATTATCCCGCTAATGTAGTTTGGCTACACAACATCATCTTCGGCTGGGGGTCCCGAGTCATCGTTCCGTCTTGCTCCGCGACTCTTTCTTCCTCAGGGAAGAAAAGCTTCAGGCGGTCAACATGACACACCTGTGTCTTGCGGGGTCTGTCCGGCTTACCGATCTCGTAAGTTACAGGACCCAACCGCCTCAGTACCTTGTATGGTCCTTCGAATCGTGACTCAGTCACTCGGCTTTCCCCGGCAGCAACACCATCACCAGGGACCCAACCTGGAACTCCCTCGGCGTAGCTTTCTTGTCATACCATTCAGCCATCTTATGCTGCGCCTCCCTCAGATGTTTTCCGGCTAGTTCCTTTGCTAAAGTGAGACGTTCCTTGAACTTCTGAACGTACTCGTTGACCGTTCCCATGGTCATTCCTGGTGTCCATTGTTCCTTCAGCATGGAGTACACTACATGCATGCATACATGGAGGACTACGCACCTCATGCCCATACACCAGCTGGAACGGTGAGAAACCTAACGATTCTACCACTGCTTACGAATGGCAAACAACGCAGGGTACACTGCCTCATCCCACTCAGCTCCCTGCTCTGTGCAGAACACCCTCAGAATTGTCTTCAAGGTGGAGTGGAATCTTTCGATCGCCCCTTGCGACTGCGGTCGGTAGGGCGACGACCGAATCTGCGTCACTTCCCAACTTGTCACTGTCTGTCTGAACCACTTAGACTGGAATATACTTCCACAGTCTGTCTGAATTGCTCTGGGCATTCCCACCCAAGAGAAAAATCGTTGTAGCTGCCCGGCTACTCCTCTCGACGTCAAACGCCGCATCGGGACAGCTTCCGGAAATCTTGTAGATGCACACATGATTGTCATCAGGTAGGTGTTCCCTCGTTTCGTCCGCGGCAACGGTCCCACACCGTCGATTAACAGACGCTCGAATGCAGGCCCAAATGCGGGAACAGGGACTAACGGGGCCTTTGGTATCGCGGGTTGACTCTTCCCTGCCCTCTGGCAAGGCAAGCAAGTCTTGCAGTAACGCCTCACATCGGCGTCCATACCTGGCCAGTAGAAATGGTCCCTGATCTTACGCAACGTCTTGGTCACCCCCAGGTGACCTGCAGAGTCCACAGAGTGTGACAGATCCAACACTGCTGCTCTGCACTGGGCTGGCAACACTACCTGGTGCCTCGTACCTAGAGATTCTTCTCCGGCCTCCATCCTTACAGGTCTCCACTGTCTCATCAGCATTCCATCCTGTATATAAAAGTGAGTGGCCCTCTCAGGACCAACACGTCCTCCTTTGGCCTCATGAATCAATTCGGGGAACTCTAGCTGCTGCAGCTCTCCAAGACGAGTGCGGTCCACTCCAAGAGAACTGGCGAGGGTCACCTGTAACTCGCCACCCGGGCTGCCTTCGCCCTCCACTCGTTCTCCGGGTCACAAGAAGAGGTGATCGATTCCCAGGCTGTCGGACGTCTCCTCAGCCCCATCAGGTTCACTCCCTTCGTGTCCGTCGCACCGCCTTGGGACCACAGCGCATACAGGGAACGCCACCGCGGCAACTCCCTTCTCGTCCCCACAGGCGTCTAACACTCCACCTTTCTCCTTGTAGAGCTCCATGCACTCTTCGCCCTTCACGAGGTTAGGGAGAACATATCCTCCACATGCGTCATTTCCAAGGATGACTTGTGCCTCCAGCTTGGGCATCTATGTACAGACCCCTACCACTAGGGTCTGGCAGCCATAATCAGAATCTAGAGTCACCTGGTGTAGGGGCATCCTCACTGGGTCTCCCACAGTGGTTACAACTGCCACCCCCACACTGGTACTCTCGTAACCCTCGGGGAACAGGGTCTTATTTACCAGGGTAAAGTCGGCCCCGGTGTCTCTCAAAATCTTCACCGGAATGGGGTCTACGTCCCCCCCATCCTCACGGCCCCCACACACACGAATGGGTGAACTCTTTTCTCCCCACTCAGTACGGGTTCATCCCGCACTCTCTCGGACATCTGGTCTTCTACTCTCACGAAAGCAACGTTCCCCCGCTGCTTAGGGCGTCTGCAATCCCGCGCGACGTGTCCGAATATTCCACAGTTGTAGCAGCGGATCCTTCTTCCGCGGACCTCCCTCGCGCCTTCCAACGTCTCCTTCTCAGCATCTCCCGTCGTAACAACAGCTCCAGAGCTCTCAGTTGGGGACTTCTTGAACGGTTCGACAGCACTCTTTGATCCTCCAATGTCTCCTTTCGAGAGGTAGGACTGGGGAGAACTCGCTCCTGTCCTCCATCCGTCCGTCCTTCTATAGCTTCTCCCATATCCGGAGTATACTGGCGGTCGGTGCTGTCCCTCTCGACGTGGTTGCAAGGCTTCCTCTAGCATGTCAGCTCTGTCAGCCGCGGCCCTCAGGTCCTTTATATCCGCCTCCTTCACTCTCACTCTTATTATTATTAACATCTTTATTGACAAAATTAATTACAATTTTGCCTAATCTGAGGATTTTGATAGTCTGATTAAAGTGAGGATAATGCTAGTATTCACTGTCACACAGGACAGAGGGTCATACATAAGACAATAGGTCTAAACTGTAGGCTGAAGCACATATATATCATGGTTACAATCAATGTTCTAATGTATGGATATGTGAAAACAACTTTCTACTGTGCACTGCCACACAAGGGCAGGTTTGGGTTCATAAGTGATGCAGCTTAGAAGTATATATATAAAAATTGTTCTTCATTCTTTAAAATGGACAAGCAAATTTTGGGTAAATTGTTAGGATGTCGTCCAGAACACCTGAGTCAATAAAATAGTTACACAGTTGGTGGTACAAGAGGCCAAGAGGTCTAAAGTCCTTTACGGTTTCACATTCATCAATGTAGTGTTGTAGTGAATGCATTCAGGGGGCGTTTCAATCCCGTTTGGCTCCAAAAATGCAAAAATGAAAACTCGTTCGATTTCAATCAAACTTTTTTGACAAGTTCTATATGAAAAGTGTTTCATCTGGTCCAAGTTTCAGCATCGTAGCATAAATAGGAAGGGAGAAAAAAAATATTGAAGTAGTGAAAATTATGCCAAAATGGTCAAAATTTATTATGAATCAAAAGTGTCAACTGAAATCATAGCTATGACTCTTTGCTATCACAATAGCATATAACAAACAAATATTATAATTAGTTTAATTGGAAAAAAATTTAAGAAAAAAAAAAAAGTATTTTTTTTTTTTTCAAATTTTTTTTTTCATTTTTTTGGGGCGATTTGCATCAAACTTACAGACCTTACTGTACGTAAGCCTATCTGTAAGGATGCCAATTTTGGAGAAAATTGGTTGATGTCAACCTCAGCCACAGATTTTAGAACCTTAGACTTTATTAATTTCTGTTTTTTTTTCAATTGACACAAACGTTTACAAAACTTTTTAATTTTTTATTCAATTTACATGAAACTTACACAGTATATAATGTATGGCATCTCTCTACATGTGCAAGTATCCATGTTTCTCTAAGTTCATTTACTGATTTTATAATAGCAATAAACATGCCATATTTGCATAATTTTGGGGGGGAACTTTGAACATTTGTATTAGGAAAACTAAAGATGTTTTGGAAATTCTTTTACTTCCAATCCTTTATTATATGCCAATGTGTCAGAAAAGGGTCACAGAATAATTATATCTGAAACGTGTGTGAAGAAGTGTCGAATTGAAAATGTGAAAAAAACGTTGAAAAAAAAAAACTCTTTCTATTTACGCTGAAGTACTGAAACATGGGACAATTGCAGCCCTTTTCATATACAACTAGTCAAAAAATATTGGTTGACATTGAACAACTTTTCTGCACCCATTGAGATGCCCGCTTAAAGGTTTATCACAGAATTTACAATCTGAGTATTCTGGTAGTGGCTCAGCCTCACCAATCTGCCAGATGTGTCTATAGTCAAGGCGAATTCGCGCAATGACTACATCACATTGCCTGGTTCGGTTACTGTGCTGACCATACAAATACCTATTATTACAAAACTTGTCATAACTTTTAATACTGCAGCTTTCAGGTCTCTGGGCATTTCTTAGTTCTTCTAAATCTGAATTATTTTCTTTAATTTGTATGTTTCTAATAACTGCATTAGATAGTCCAAATTCATAATCAATGTTTTCTTTCCTGCAAGCCTCATTGGCCAATCGATCTACGAAGTCATGTTTTCCAACTCCAACATGGGATGGGATCCACACAAATTTTATACAAGAGTTTTTATCATTGGCAAAAATTGCATTCCATTTAATATTACAAGCTACTTCCGACATACATTGTGATGGGACTGCAGAGCACTTTTAGAGTCACAGAGAATAACTCCACCACCATTGAGCTTAAGGTATTCAGTGGCTAGATAAATGCCCAATAGCTCGGTCTGTGTCGTGCTAGCCCAGTTGTTCAATCTCTGTGTACTAGACATGATCATTTCATTCCCTTTATACACTCCACATGCACAACCTGTTCTACCAGTGCCTAACTGCACAGAGCCATCAGTAAAGACATAGGATTCAGTCGGTTTGAGAATTCGAAGATGACTGTCAATAGCTTCTAATGTTATACATCTCAAAATGTCAGTGTTATACATTTGTTTTACACTGATGGGGGTATAATGCAGAGAGACCTCCACATCATTCCAACTCTCACTCTGATCTCAGGAGAGAGCACGGACATAAACTTCTCCATGACCATCAGCCTCTTGACATCTTCAGCTGACTTTGCACCTTCAGACTCCAGCTACTTCAGGAATTTCCTCTCCATGTCCCTCGCCGTCTCTGCATACGATTTTCCTGGCGAACGGGTACATTCCCTGAATCTCTTCCTGTAGCATTCCGGTGTTAGTTTGAAAGAGTGGAGCACGGCTCTCTTCACAGCATCGTAGTTGATACACTCTTTGAGGTCGAGCATGTTGTAGGCTTCGCGAATCTCACCGGTGAGCCTGCCCTGAACCAGCTCCGCCCACTCTGCTCTCGGCCACTTCTTCAATGTAGCGACCCTCTCAAAGTGGTTGAAAAAGCCCTCAGCCTCATTAGGCACGAAGACTGGCAAATCTCGTTCACGCACTCGGCGGTCTTCCTGCTGTGGAGGGGCCGGTGGGACTAGCCCTAGTTCAGCTCGCCTCAGATCAACCTCTCGGTTAGCTGCAATTTCTTGCTGCTTCAGCTTAGCTTCTAGCTCGCGCTCTTCCTTGCGCAGCTGTGCCTCTTCACGCCTCAGCTGAGCTTCTGCTTCTCGCTCTTCCTTGTGCAGTGTGCCTCTCGTTCTTCCTTGCGCAGCTGTGCTTCCAGCTGCAGCTTCATTATCTCCAGCTTAACGCTGCGCCTGCTGCCGCTGGATCCTCTACTGCTTCCATCGACGCTCAAGTTCTCTCCCACACTGGCAGGTGTCTGTGGCCGTTCCTCTACCAAAGCCTCATCTCATGCCCTGAGCTGTGCCATGATCTCGAGCCTCTTCTCTCCCACCTTGGAAGATCTCAACTTTATCCCAAAGTGGTCAGCTACCAACTGCAGCTGGCAATCCTCCAGCACCTGCTCATCCCTTGTGTCAATGAAGCTTGCTACCTTCTCATCCTCCATCTTGTGCTATGAGTGATAACCTGTACCTGATACCTAATACCACTATCAATTACCACAATTGTAACTGTTATCTTGATCTTATCCTGCTTCGAATCCTGGCGAGGTCGCCAATGTCAGGGTTCACAGTAAGAGGGTGAGCAACAGTATACAAGATGTCCTCTCAACGGCCGCAATATTAGCGATAACTGTTACTCACTGTAGTCCTGTGGGTCTTCACTCTATCCTCGCGGTGCCACTGTACGCCAGGAGAGTATCCTGGTCGATCTTCAATCAGCCTCTTTAATCAGAGAATGAGTGAGAGCACAGTTTGCTCTCTCCCAGCTGTGTGCCCGCCCCGACAAGGACTCTACTACTAATTGCAAGGTCGCCAACTGGTGTTTCCTGCATCCAGTAACACATCAGTGGTATTGTGGAATTGTGGTAACAGTGGCGAGAGCACACTAAATAAATCTAATATCAGGCAGGTGTGTATCTCTATCACTCTCACCTTTTCAGTGGTTAGGTAGCAGCAAGAATTATGGAGGGATAACACAAACGAGAAAGAATTTTGTATTTTACTTAAAACTCAAGATATCATATTCATGTCAACAGGCAAGCAAGTACAATGCAGAAGTCGCTCTCTCTTCATAAATAATTTGGGGGCACACCAATATGGCAATACACTTCCCCCTCATGTCAAATGTCAAAATCAGTTGAGCGATTCTCACCGCGCGAATGTTCGTTTATTTGTTTGTCTGGCATGAGGCGCCCATTTCTTTAAATTCTCAAGAATCACTGTATTGACACACAACACGATTACTGCCATAATGGCAATAGAACGCAATTGAATCACTGCATTGGTCTTGAGCTCAAACAAATATTTCTATATCACTAAACACCGTAGCTCACAGTAATGCTTTAATCACCGTAATTTCACGGTAATGATAATAAATGTAATCAGACACTACACTATCCTTCAACACCGAAATTCACTTAAATGGCAATGACATAGAAAACTATACACATGAAAGTTATTCAACACACAAGCATATATATATGGATCAATTCATCAAATCAATAATAGTATGATAAATACTGGGCACACGGCCTAACACCAATAACTGGTATACTTCATATATATATATTCTCTGGCATAAGATATACCATAAATGTCACATGAAAGAATTCATCAATTAACACAGCAAACTCTTCAATAATAATACGGGTGCATTCACACACCACAAATATCCTGTGAGAGCTTTCTACAGCCCCACTTCTCACAACTGTGTCCTACCGTGACATTGGTGAGCCTTGCTCACGACATACAAAATACTCTGGCTGAGTAATATAGCTTACTAAAGGGGAATTGGGAGGGAAACTGAAATTACCTACTTCCACCTCACTGTGCAGACTAGCCCCCCGGTGAGAGTTGAAATGTAGCTCCTGGTCCCGGCTCTCGCCTCGGTGTAGGGAATGCCCCCACACACACAATGATGTGTACTCCAGGAACTCAACCAATGTCCCCACAATAAACGCGTCATCTCCGTGCCTTTCCACTGCAGGTCCGTGCTCCTCCACGACTTCTTGTAGGGTTGGAGTCGGTCTCCTGGCCATCGACTTCCCTCTCGCTGCCCGCCTACGTCTCGACTGCAGTCGTACTGATTCCCAATTAGTTTCCTCTTCCCACTGGTTCCCGGTGAATCGGTCCAGCCAATACATCGTCACAAAAACGGGTGATCTGTCTCAGACGTCACTGCACAGGCCTCGTTTCTTCTTGCACAGTACCTGTCCCCAGGAGCACTTGTTGCTCAATATTCCATCGATTCCCTCTCTGGTCCAACACATGAACTAAGGAAGACTTCACAGAGCACTTGCAGACTTCGGGTGATGCGTAGAATCCTCGGGAAGGGAACAACTGTCAAAACTGACAGGACCAACTTTCGTACATCTGACCGCCCTTACGTGCCGGGTCAGACTGGTGGCGCCGTAGAGGCGCGATCTCTGGACCCCCCCTGCTCTCGTGACGTCATACCCTCCAGGGGCAGATTTCATTGGCTCCTTGTGCCACGTCACTGTCAGTGACCAATCTGGTGCCACTGACGTCATACAATTTTGGCGGGAGAACGGAGGAGCCGGCGCCATATTGGCGTCCTAAAGGGCCTAAACAACAGGCCAAAACTTCATTCTTTTGCGAATTTCTCGCAAACGCGTGTATACTTCACGCTGCCACACATATCAAATTGTGTTGGAAATTTCCAACACTTATCATCTACTGTTGTATTATAATAACTTATCATCACCTTACTAATTACAGTAGTTATTAATACCACTAACGGTAGTGTTAATATAATTTAATCTGAGTCTATTGCTGATAATATGACTCCTGATCATGTAAAATCGAGTTATTAATTGAAATTATTTAGTAACAGTTTTTATTCTGTTACGATCGAATGCTCTGGAGACTATAAATATCATCTCCATTTCTCGCTAGAGATCATTTATCGAGAATATAATAATTATTAAATCCCTATAATTCCAACCCAGTTCATATTATCGCATTTCATCCATAATTGCGCGGAAAAGAATAATTCGTGTTTAATAATTTCCGTGGTGAATGCGAATGTGGGGAGGGAGGAGGCGGCGACGCCATTACTCAGGAAGACTTGGTCACGAGGCAGCGTTGACGAGACACATGGCAGCTGCTGGGAGTTCTTATCGACAAGAATTACGTTGATACCCAGTTAACAAGTGACAATTACTTATCCATGTGTTCTCTAGTGCCTCGTCAGTTAATAACGCGTCAACAATTGAAGCCAGGACTCGTAATTACGTGTGCACAGCAGTGAACATTGGGACTGGCAGACGCGAATTTCGGCAGACTTCAGTATTCAATACGCTCAGCTAAGTATATAATTCGGGGCGATGCATCTCTCTAGGTTGTATATTTAGGAGTAGTCTGTCGTTAGGAGGAGAAATTACCAATAACACAAAGTGAGTAGATTTTCGTGAAATCATTCAGTTTCATGAATATCTGAATTTAATTTGTAGCCTAGTCAATCGCTACTTAAATTTCTTGTATTGCAGCGTGTATTCGAGGTGCCAACAAGATTCTCATCAGTCGTGTTATTTACCTCGAGTTCTTTCTCTATTGGGATTCTGTGACCACGAGGACGAATGATGAACTGGCGTTAGAAATCGTCTTACAGCTAAGACACATTTTTTCGTACAAATTTATTCAACTTGATTATTGATTCTATATAATTCACATAGAATTTTCCATTGAATAATTATTGCCAGATTTGGTAATTAATGTTTATGCTTTAACTGTGCTCAGTATTTATGCTCAGTGATTAATGATCTTTAATTTTCATGATTTGATTTACCATATATTTGAATCTATTGTAGTTTAGATTTACCATGTTATTAACCCAACAATGAACTAGTGACGAACCACACTGGTTCCTAGATATATATGAACTTCTAGAAATAACCCCCCAATGTTGATGTTTGAGGCTTGGCTTTAATTAATAATACAGTCTTCATTAATTTCAAGTGATTATTCATTAAATGAGTTTCCATAGACACTGGTTCTCTAGTGTCATTCAAATGATCACTTTTATTTGTTTTCCCTCTTTTCTCAAAAGAGGGTGGTCCTTCGAGTTGTTTCAATACAATAATTAAATAATTTAATTTCTGAGTTCAAGCCCCAGATACACAACATATTGGTCCTTTTCGAACCGGATAGATATCAATTAATATTAAACCATTTCGGTTCTCAGACCGAAACAACATTTTGGTCTCTTCGAACTGGATACAATCCAAGAAATTCTTACAATTAGTCCTGTACTAATGAGTAGTACATACATTTTTACATTTTTACATTTTTGTGCTGACCCTACCAAGGGTGGAATTCAACATTACAGTAACTCTGATTAGAGTGTACCCATATTAATTATTTGTGTACTTATTATTTTTGTGTGTGGTTTTGAGTGTTGCTGTATGATCACCATTATATCTAATGGTGATAATGATGGGCTAGCCGGACGAGAGTTATTGGTGACATGCAGACACCACTCAAAATCTTTAGCTACATACTGTTAGGTAGGGACATTTAACCTCAAAGTGAGGTAGAGTTTAATTTAGCCAGAATTCAGGCTATACTCAATATTAATTATCAACTAATGAACAAGTATCCCAGCTTCATTAGTAATATTCAATCAAGTCCTATGAAATTTGGACTTAAAGCTAACATGGCTACTCCTGAGCAATTAAGGAGAACCTATATTGGCCTCAAAGGCCATTTAACTAGACTAATTAATAAGTCTGATGGCTTGTCTAAAGCTACTCCCATTGATTACTATCTACTAGAATCATCAGTGAGAGTAGCTAATATTAAATTTGATCAAGTTAAATCTGCAAGTCAGTCTTATCTTAACTCACTGAATGCTACTGAAACTGATCTAGAGGAATTAGATCAAATTGTGGCAAATATTTCCCAGTATGAAGATGAGACTCAAGATGAACTTGATGTACTATCCAGTATAGTAAACCATCAATCCAATACAAATACTACTATGTCTCAATCCAGTATTCAATTACCTGAGGTTCGTCTACCTACTTTAGACTTACCTACATT
This sequence comes from Procambarus virginalis, assembly GCA_020271785.1. NCBI lineage: Eukaryota > Metazoa > Arthropoda > Malacostraca > Decapoda > Cambaridae > Procambarus > Procambarus virginalis. The sequence continues at coordinate 19,888,934 of WNGS01166226.1, read as the reverse complement.
TGCAGGGCTGGATGAAGAAAATTGGGACACATTTTGGACTTCATTTGAAGTTCATATCCATAACAGGTCTTATCTTGACCCAGTTTCTAAATTTTCATACCTGATTAGTCTTCTCAAAGGGGAAGCTAAAAAGGTCATAAATAACTTAGCTCTCACTGAGAGTAATTATGTGGAAGCTATAAAACTGCTGAAGTTGAATTATTGCAACCAGGAGTTAAGTATAGCTAACCTTTATTACCAATTGCTAGATCTGAATGCACCAAGTAACAGACCAGACTCACTTCAAGGCTTCAGACTAGAAGCAGAGTCTCTAGTGAAGGCCTTAGGTACTAAAGTTGATGTGCCAGCCTCAGAATGGTCAATCAAGTTACTTTTGCAGAGGAAATTGCCTCAAAATATCTTAGCAGAAATCTGCTCACATTATAAAACCGAGTTTCTCACTCTCGAGCAAATATTCGAGGGGCTGAGAATAACAGTTAACAGGTTGAAGACTCATGATAAGATTAAACCTGAGTCTAAATCACCTAACATTGACAACTCAGTCAAACCCAAATTGACTTTGAATAAATCCAATAAATCTAAGCCTAAGACTACTCCATCCACTGGAAAAGGGAGTGGTAGTGTAGGTATTTATTCTGTATCTCCCTCTGACACTACAACTGATGTGTCTACTAAAAGGACAAATTCAGTCAGAGAGAGAAGGTGTCTGTTCTGTGATCAAGAACATCTCACCTACAAATGCACTGTTTATCCTAACTTTAATACCAGGATTAAACAACTCCAAGAATTACACAGATGCACCAAGTGCATGGGTTCTCATGAGCCCAGTAAATGTGTTGTGCAGCTACGGTTATGCAGTAGATGCCACAAAGGTGTACATCATTATGCCTTATGTAGAAAAATTTCTACCCAATCTGTGACACCTGGGGAGAATTCTATGAATTCTACCACAGTACAATATTGCAAGGTACATCAAGAAATAAGTGTACTTGCTACTGAGTCAGGCAATAATACCACTCTGCCTACAGCTCAACTCAAACTAATAGACAGGAAATCTAGAGTTAACACTAGAGGTCTCTTTGATCAAGGATCACAGAAAACCTTCATCACACAACAATTAGTTGAGCAGTTAAAATTAAAACCTGCCAAAAGTGTGAGACTGAATATTTCTGGGTTCTTGACTAATAGTGGACCTCGTGAATACCAAGTAGTCAAGGTATTAGTGAGACTTGGATCTTCTACTAGTCCAATACAAGCGGTAGTAGTAGATAAACTTCCTTCAGACCTGCAGGTCACAGGACTAGCTCGCACTGCGAGATATCTTAAACGAAACCGCATGAGGCTAGCAGATCACAAAATAAATTCTGACTGCCTCACAGATGTTGGTATACTTATAGGCGCTGACCATTATTATAAATTTATAACTGGATGCACCAGACAACACGGAATGAATTTGTTGTCATCTGCTGGAGGCAAGTTGCTTACTGGACCGGTGCTTTTCCAACAAAAACAGCGTCAACCAACAAACAAGCTAACAATGCAATAGTGGCGTGACTAGGCTTGGAACAGTCACCCCTACATTTCAGAGAAATATCTGAAGATTATGAGTCTGATCCACCTGTACATCGTTTGTGGGATTTAGACACTTTAGGTATTGTCCCTGAACAACCAAGTCCTGATGATATGTGGACTTACCAGCAATATCTGGATACAGTTGTCTATAAAGACAAACAATACTGGGTGAGATTGCCATGGAAGTTGAATCATCCACAACTTCCAGTTAATTATTTCATGGCAGCCTCTCAATTACAGTCACAATTAATACGGCTGAAGAAACAGCCAGATAAATTAAATATGTATCATCAATTAATTCAGCAACAACTGAACAGTAAATTTATTGAAGTTGTTGATAATGATGACCGAAAAACAGGTCACTATTTACCCCATCACGCTGTGTTGAAAGATTCATTGACAACACCAATACGTATTGTTTTCAACTGTAGTGCCAAAGTGAAGGCAAACAGCGTGTCTTTGAATGAATGTCTCCAAACGGGACCTAGCCTAACACAAAGGCTACATGATGTACTGTTACGATTCCGTACTGGTATTTTCGCTTATACTGCTGATATCAGTAAAGCTTTCCTTAGAGTAGGCTTGCAAGAGGAGGATCGTAATTACACCAAATTTCTCTGGATAAAGATCCCCAGGATCCTGACAGTGATGTCATAACCTATCGGTTTGCCTCTGTGCTTTTTGGAGCGACTTCCTCACCGTTTCTACTTCAAGCCACATTAGATACACATTTGAAGAAGTCAAATAGCCCTTATAAGGCAGAGATCAGTGACAACTTGTATGTCGATAATTTCCAGGGAACTACTAATGATAAATCCAAATTGGTAGAAATTTACCATGAGGCTAACCGTGAGTTATTAGGAGCCAATATGCCACTACAATCATGGGCCTCAAACAATAAATCATTAAACCAGATAATCGAGAAAGAATTTCCGGTTATCAGGTGCCTAATCAATTAAAGTTCTGGGCGTGGAATGGAACACAGGTACTGACGAGATGATGTCAAGTCAGTACAAACCAATAATTCATCCCTTACCATGAGAAAATTACTCTTATGTCAGTCAACCATTTGACCCTTTAGGCTTACTTAGTCCTATATTAATAAGGGGCAAACTCCTAATGCAGGAATGCTGGCAGAAACATATGGGATGGGATGATCCGTTGCCAATTGAGTTGCAAGATAAATGGCAAATACTCGCAGCGGATTTCAATCAATTAGGTGTTTTGAAATTTCCTCGTAATGCTTCAGGACAAAACTTACCTACAAATTTGCACATTTTTTGCGATGCCTCTGGCAAAGCATATGGCGCTGCAGCCTACTTAGTCAATAGTGCACAATCAATTTTACTCACATCTAAAGCAAGAGTTGCTCCAATCAAGAAGAGATCTTTACCTCAAATGGAGTTAACTGCATTGCTAGTGGGAGTAAGATTGGCTCATTGCCTGACCAAGACACTCAATAATATTCACTTTGGTGAGATCGTAGTGTGGTCAGACAATGAGGCAGTCTTACAATGGGTAAGAAATAACAACAATAAAACTCCCTACGTTAGTAATCGTGTTAGGGAAATTCATGAATTATCTGCTGGATATAAATTCAGACATGTCCCCACTAAGGACAATCCTGCAGATTACTTATCAAGAGGTTTAACATTTAAACAGTTAAGCAAGTCTTCGATGTGGTTTAATGGACCTTCATGGCTTGTTAGTGGTCAGTGGCCCAAACAGAAACCACAAGTCATAGTGACCAGTATCACTACTCCCATGAAAGACCCAGAACCTCATCGAGTCTCAGCTATTAATCCTCACAATTATTCTAACTTGAGTAAGTTATTAAGAGTGACAGCACATGTGTTTGACTTTCTTGCTAAGATAGGAATCAAGCATAAGTTTCCCAATCCTATCATCTACTGGATCAAACGTGCACAACAAGAGACATATGGAAGTGAATATGAAAATCTTCCAGATAAATTAACCAAGTCTCTAGGTATCTGGTATGATACCAACACTCATAATATATTAAGGTGTGGAGGACGTTTGCTTCATGCAAAAATTGATTTGGACACAAAGAATCCAATCCTTCTACCACGTCACCACATTATTACAAAACTTCTAGTTTTACATCACCATCAATATGGTACTTTGCATGGTGGAGTGTTAGACACTCTCACCGACCTCAGACAGAAATATTGGCTTCCTCAAGGTCGTCAAACTGTCAAATCAATTATTAAGTTCTGTATATCTGCAAACGCTACGATGCCGAGTGTGTCCTTACCCAGGACCTCCACCACTCCCTAAAGAGAGGGTAGTTCATCTTCGTCCGTTTGAGACCACTGGTGTCGATTACACAGAGCCTTGCTTCTCACTGGCAATCCGATAAGATACCAGTGAAAGCTTATATTTGCCTCTTCACATGTGCTACCACACGAGGCGTACATTTAGAAGTGACTTCTGACATGAGTGCTGAAGCCTTCATCCAAGCTTTTCGTAGATTTGCAGCTCGCAGATCCTGTCCCAAACTCATGATATCTGATAATGGCTCAAATTTTGTGGCAGGAGAAGCCTGCTTACGAGAGATATGGAATCATCCAGAAGTGCAGTCTGTCATGCAGAGACGACAATGCCACTGGAAATTTATTGCTCCCAGAGCCCCCTGGCAAGGTGGGTTCTACGAACGAATGATAGGGACTGTCAAGAAGTGTTTAAGGAAGACCTTGCATCGACAGAAAATTAGTTACTCAGAACTCCAAACACTCGTCGTGGAAATTGAGGCGCGAGTCAACAATCGCCCATTAACTTATCTATCAGATGATTTCTCACAGAGAGAGCCTCTGAGTCCCTCGCATTTAATACATGGAGGCTGCTGAGCCCTCTGATACCTTTGGCAGAAGAGGACCCCGTCGATCCTTCCTATGTAACCAGGAGTGACTTAGTACAAAGTTACCAACATCTCTCAAGAGTAATTGAAAGGTGGAATGAGGTGTGGACTCGAGAGTACCTCACCGCTCTACGAGAGTACCACTATGGAGCTTCGAGCCCCTATAATAAAGTACAACTTAAACCAGGAGACCTAGTATTAGTTGACAGTGATGGACCAAGGTCAGAATGGCCTATAGGCAAAATTGTTGCAATCCACCCAGATCACCAAGGCATCCTGAGAGTAGTACGAGTTTTGTGCAAAGGCACTACTACTCTAAAGACATTAGAGAAGTTGGTACCTCTCGAATTAGCAGAACGAGAGTGTTTATCAGAACCAGCTTCAACAGTTTCCGAGGACAACAATTCTGATCCACCGAGCACCCGCCCCACTAGAGCAGCTGCTCAACAATGTAAAAGGAAACTACAAGCCTATTATAGCTCTGACTAAGAGCAAATAATTTTTCATCCAATTTGAGTGATCATGATGATACTGTGTTGTGATGTCTAGTAACCAATCAGCTACAAGTCACAATGACCCAGACATTCACCTCACAGTAGATTCTCAGTTACTTGAATTGTATGATTTAATAATCATTAACTTGTTTGTGTAACTATTAATTATGACATTAAATTTCATGTCTTAAATTCTTGTATGTCCTTGACAATTACGGGACATCCGTTATGTGTGTACTAACATACTAACATACTAACCTTAATACTAACTTCGGGATAGGTACGTCAGTACTCAACATGGCACTGCGACCCGAGTTTTCTCCCCCCGGAGTTATGTTGGAAATTTCCAACACTTATCATCTACTGTTTATATATAATAAATTATCATCACCTTACTAATTGCAGTAGTTCTTAACACCACTAACAGTAGTGTTAATATAATTTAATCTGAGCATATTGCTGATAATATGACTCCTGATCATGTAAATCGAGAGTTATTAATTGAAATTATTTAGTAACAGTTTTTATTCTGTTACGATCGAATGCTCTGGAGAAGTATAAATATCATCTCCATTTCTCGCTAGAGATCATTTATCGAGAATATTATAATTATTAAATCCCTATAATTGCCAACCCAGTTCATATTATCGCATTTCATCCATAATTGCGCGGAAAAGAATAATTTCGTGTTTAATAATTTCCGTGGTGAATGCGAGAGCGGGGAGGAGGAGGCGGCGACGCCATTACTCAAAGGCTTGGTCACACGAGGCAGCGTTGGTGAGGCACATGGCAGCTGCTGGGAATTCTTATCGACAAGAATTACGTTGATACCCAGTTAACAAGTGAAATTACTTGCCATGTGTTCTCTAGTGCCTCGTCAGTTAATAACGCGTCAACAATTGAGCCAGGACTCGTAATTAAGTGTGCACAGCAGTGAACATTGGACTGGCAGACGCGAATTTCGGCAGACTTCAGTATTCAATACGCTCACTAAGTATATAATTCAGGGCGATGCATCACTCTAGATTGTATATTTGTGAGTAGTTTGTCGTTAGGAGAGAAATAACCAAAACACAAATTAGTAATTTTATGAATCATCATTGTTTCATGAATATCTGAATATAATTTGTAGCCTAGTCAATCGCTACTTAAATTTCTTGTATTACAGCGTGTAATGAGGTGCCAGCAAGATTCTCATCAGTCGTGTTATTTACCTCGAGTTCTTTCTCTATGGGGATTCCGTGACCACGAGGACGAATGATGAACTGGCGTTAGAAATCGTCTTACAGCTAAGACACATTTTTTCGTACAAATTTATTCAACTTGATTATTGATTCTATATAATTCATATAGAATTTTCCATTGAATATTATTGCCAGATTTGGTAATTAATGTTATGCTCTAACTGTGCTCAGTATTTATGCTCAGTGATTAATGATCTTTAATTTTCATGATTGATTTACCATATATTTGAATATATTGTAGTTAGATTTACCATGTTATTAACCCACAATGAACTAGTGACGAACCACACTGGTTCCTAGATATATATGAACTTCTAGAAATAACCCCCCAATGATATTTGAGGCTTTGGCTTTAATTAATAATTACAGTCTTCATTAATTTCAAGTGATTATTCATTAAATGAGTTTCCATAGACACTGGTTCTCTAGTGTCATTCAAATGATCACTTTTATTTGTTTTCCCTCTTTTCTCAAAAGAGGGTGGTCCTTCGAGTTATTTCAATACAATAATTAAATAATTTAATTTCTGAGTTCAAGCCCCAGATACCCAACC
>WNGS01166226.1:19850841-19870452 GCA_020271785.1 Procambarus virginalis | reverse complement strand
TTAATATAATATAATATAATATAATATATTATATATATTATATATATATAATAATATAATACAATAATATATAATATACTACCAATATAAAATATTAAGTATAGAGATATTAGAAGCTTAGACGATATAGATATTAGATATATATTATCTATATATATAGATCTTAGCTATCTACTCTAGCTCGCTTCTCTCTCTCTAATAGCTCTTCTCCTCTCTATCTCTAGCTTCTACTATCTCCTATCTCTATATTATCTCCTCTTCTATCTCTCTCTAGCGATATATGATATCTATTCTCTCTATCTCTCTCTCTATCTCTCATCTCTCTCTCTCTATCTCTCTCTATCTCTCTCTATTGATGGTCAAGGGATTAGGCGTCCCCGTACATACCCAGTTGCGTTGCTCCTGGCAGTATGGGTTCGAGTCACTTCTGGGGTGTGAGTTTTCAGTTGTATCTAGTCCTGGGGACCATTCAGGCGTGTTTGCAGTTGTGTTCCTCACGTGTTGCCCCAAAAAATGAGGTGATTTGATAAAATGCTATGCCCAAGATTACCATCCGAGTGCCGGCGGGGCGGAAGTGGTTCATATAGCATCCGGCTATCACTTCCTTATGTCCGGTCAGGATGGTCAAGCAGATTAAGGCGTCCCCGTACATACCAGTTGCGTTGCTCCTGGCAGTATGGGTTCGAGTCACTTCTGGGGTGTGAGTTTTCAGTTACGTATATATATATAAGATATTATATATATATATATATATATATAATATATATATATATATATACTATATATATATATATATATATATATATATATATATATAGTATATTTATATATAATTGTATTTGGTAGCAGTCTTTCCTGTAGACATATAATATATTAAAATATGACCGAAAAAGTAAGATTAATAATTCTAACACGAATTTCTCAATGTTTTCTATATTCTTTTTCACTGTAATGGTAACTGAAAAATCAATTCTCACAAAGTCATTTTTATTTCTAGTCTGACGCGACACTTGAGCGAGTTTAGTAAAACTTATTACATTTTCAAAGACTTAGTTTACACACACACAAGACAACTATAACTGAACAGAGTTTAAACAGCTTTGACTTTCTTTTTATACCTGCATTTAGGGTGAGGTGACTGTTACAATTGTGTTTTGATGAGGTGAAAACAAACTTTCAACACAACAAGAAACACGAAACAATGGGTATAAGCTAAAGGGAAAAATAGAAGTAACTGCAGGGGCCTATTGGCCCATATTTCTTGATGCTTCTATATTGGGGCGGAGTCTTGAAGTGGTAGAATATAATTGTGTTTAATTGGCTGTTGATTGCCTGGTGTTGACTTCGTTTGCATGTAGTGCCTCGCAGATATCTAGCCGCCTGGTATCGCTGTATCTGATCTATGATTTCCGTGTTTTTTTGTTAAGACTTCTCTGGGATGGTCTGGTTGTGGGAAGAATTATATGGTTCCTTGATAGAGCCCTGTTGCTTTATGCATCGTTAATCACCTGGAAATAGATGTAGGTTGTCTTGCCTATATACTATGTTCTTTGAGCTTACAGTCCCCCAGTGGGCATTTGAAAGGCATAGACGACATTGGTCTCATTTCACCAGCTGGTTCTGCTTTGGTTGGAGAGTTTCTCATGAGTAGGGTTGGCAGGTTTCTTGGTTTTGATAGTAAAATCGTCCATCACACATGACAAGCTCTACTGCAGGGTAACCAGCACGGCCTGTAAACCAAGGCCCATAGAGTTCACTCTCACAACAGGGGGAAGGCCTCCCTCACAAGCATGCCACATCAACACACCAGCAGGCGGTAACTCTCAGTGCGATATGGTCGTCTTCTGCAGTGGCACTGCATCCATCACCTCTGTGTATGGCCTCAACCCGTCTTCATAAACAAAGGCCAAATGCTCGTTAATCCACTTGCCAAACCCCCTGTTTATAAATGAAAAACACTTTACACATGATAACAACTGATGACGTGGTATTTCTTGAGCAATGCTTTGTTTGTGTCCTTCACTCGAATAGCACCTCTCTATACAACCCGTCCTCAGACCAAGTCCATTCATCTAGCAGTCGACCCTTAAGATGCATTCATAAATTTTACACGCTGTTCATTCAAAATAGTAATTTTCTCAATGTAAATTAATGTTGTTAATAATAGCATTTTGTGGCATATTTAGCATTGGTTAAGTTAGGTTTGGTGTTTTGGTTCTGTTGGCGATTATTGGTGCCTTTGTTTATGCAACCCGTCCTCGACTCAAGTCCATTACATCCAGTGGTCGACCCCAAGGATACATTAGTAAATTTTTCACATGCTGTTCATTAAAACAGGAATTTCTCAATATAAATTAATATTATAATATTTCATATTGTGCATATATAAGCATATGTCAGGTTAGGTTAGGTGTTTAGGTTCTGTTGGCGATTATTTATATTTGTAGTAAATGGGTGAAAGCATTTACAGCGCGTTGTGGTTCAACAAAATTCGTCAGTGAAGCACTTATTCCTCGAAGTGTTCGAACGAAATCAGTTGTGAGTCGTGTGTTAACCTTTTTCATTCATAAACACGGGGTTTGGCGAGTGCATGGATCACTTTTGGGTCTTTCCTTTCCTTGAGGACGGGCTGGTTTATGGGTCGGGCTGCATTCTGCAACCCCATCCTCCAAACAAAGACCGATAGTGATTCCATGCACCCGCCAAACCCCCTGTTGTATGAGTGAAAAGCATTTACACACGACTCACAACTGTTGTCGTTCGAACACTTCCTGAACAAGGCTTCACTGACGACTTGTGTTCGAACCACACACTGTAAACAGCCCGTCCTCCAAACAAAGATCCAAAAGTGATTCCATGCACCCGCCAAACCCCCTGTTTTATGAATGAAAAGCGGTTTACACACGACTCACAACTGCTGGCGTTCGAACATATCCGTAACAAGTGCTTCACTGACGAATTTTGTTCCAATCACAACGCTATAAATGCTTCCCCCGTACTACAAATACAAATAATCGCCAACATAACCTAAACACCTGAACTAACCTATCCTATGCCTATATATACACAATATGCCAATATATTATAATATTAATTTATACTTGAGAAATTCCCGTTTTGAATGAACACATGTTACAATTTGTGAATGCGTCTGTGGGGTCGACCGCTGAATGTAATGTACTTGAGTCGAGGACGGTTTCTGTAAATGCTTCACTCATGTACCACAAATACAAATAATCGTCAACAAATCTAACACCTAACCTAAGCCTATATTTGCATATATGCTAATATATTATAATATTAATTTATATTTGAGAAATTCCCGTTTTGAATGAACAGTATGTAAAAATTTATGAATGCGTCTGTGGGGTCGACCGCTGGATGGAATGGACTTGAATCGAGGACGGGTGCATTCTGGATGTCATTTCCTCCAATGGTCGACTCCAAAGACGCATTCATAAATTTTATCATGTTGTTCATTCAAAATTGGAATTTTCCTCATATATAAATTAATATTGGTATATATTAATATGTGCATTTTTAGGCATGGTTAAGTTATGTTAAGTGCTTAGATTCTGTTCGCGATTATTTGTATTTGTAGTACGTGGTTAAGCAATTACTGCATTGTGGTTTGAACAAAGTCGTCAGCAAAGCACTTGTTCGAGAAGTATTGAATGTCATTGGTTGTGAGTCGTGGTAAACTGTTTTTTTTATTCATATTCAGGGATTTGTCGGTGCAAGGAATCACGTTTGGCCTTTATTTACGAGGATGGAATGCTCTAACTGCTTCATCTGCATCCTGCAAATATCCGCCCGTCCTCAACAACAAAGGCTAAATGCTCGTTAATCCAGAAGCCAACCTACTGTTTATGTTTGAAACGGATTTCACCCAACTCACACCAACCCGTCCTCGACTCAAGTCCATTACATTCAGTGGTCGACCCCACAGACGCATTCATAAATTTTAACATGCTGTTTCATTCAAAACGGGAATTTCTCACGTATAAATTAATATATAATATATTAGCATTTGTGTATATATAGCCATAGGATAGGTTAGGTCGGTGTTTAGGTTCTTTGGCGATTATTTGTATTTGTAGTACGTGGGTGAAGCATTTATAGCGTTGTGATTCGAACAAAATTCTCAGTGAAGCACTTGTTCCGGAAGTGTTCGAACGTCAGCAGTTGTGAGTCGTGTGTAAACCGCTTTTCATTCATAAACAGGGGGTTTGGCGGGTGCATGGAATCACTTTTGGATCTTTGTTTGGAGGACGGGCTGCTCACAACTGATGACTTTTGAACATTTCTCGAACAGTGCTTCGCTGACACAGCCCGTTCTCATAAACAAAGGCCAAACTCCATTCAGCCCGTCCTCCAAACAAAGATCCAAAGTGATTCCATCCACCCGCCAAAACCCCCTGTTTATGAATGAAAAGCGGTTTACACACGACTCACAACTGCTGGCGTTTGAACATATCCGGAACAAGTGCTTCACTGACGAATTTTGTTCGAACCACAATGCTGTAAATGCTTCACCCACGTACTACAAATAAAATAATCGCCAACGAGACCCTAAACACCTAACCTAACCTAACCTATGCCTATTTATACACAATATGCTAATATTTAAAATTAATTTATACTTGAGAAATCCCGTTTTGAATGAACAGCATGTTAAATTTATGAATGCGTCTGTGGGGTTGTCGCTGAATGTAATGGACTTGAGTCGAGGATGGGTTGTTCCATTCCCAACCCGTCCTCGACTCAAGTCCATTACATTCAGTGGTCGACCCCCCAGACGCATTCATAAATTTTAACATGCTGTTCATTCAAAACGGGAATTTTCTCAAGTATAAATTAATATTATAATATATTGGCATATTGTGTTATATATGCATAGGATAGGTTAGGTCAGGGTGTTTAGGTCTGTTGGCGATTATTTGTATTTGTAGTACGTGGGTGAAGCATTTATAGCGTTGTGATTCGAACAAAATTCGTCAGTAAAGCACTTGTTCCGGATATGTTCGAACGCCAGCAGTTGTGAGTCGTGTGTAAACCGCTTTTCATTCATAAAACAGGGGTTTGGCGGGTGGATGGAATCACTTTGGATCTTTGTTGGAGGACGGCTGCCTTCCATGCACCCGCCAAACCCCTGTTTAATGAATAGAAAACGTTTTACACACGACTCACAATGGATGATGTCCGAACACTTCCCGAACAATGGCTTGGCTGAGACATTTGTTCAAACCACAACGCTGAAAAAGTTTCACCCACGTACTACAAATATAATATGGCCAACGGAATTTCAATACCAACTTAACCTAATGCCAAAATATGCACAGTATGCTACATATAACTATATTAATTTATATTTGAGAAATACATATAATATGCACCATATGCTAACAGATAACAATATTGATTTATATTTGAGAAATACAAATAATCACCAACAAAACCTAAACCCCAAACCCAACCTAACCTATGCTAACTATACATTGAACTTTAATATATAATTATTATTATTATATATTAAAGTTCAATGTCAGTTAGCATAGGTTAGGTTGGGTTTGGGGTTTAGGTTTTGTTGGTGATTATTTGTATTTCTCAAATATAAATCAATATTGTTATCTGTTAGCATATTGTGCATATTATATGTATTTCTCAATATAAATTAATATAGTTATATGTTAGCATACTGTGCCATTTTGGCATTAGGTTAAGTTTGGTATTTAAATTCCGTTGGCCATTATTATATTTGTAGTACGTGGGTGAAACTTTTTCAGCGTTGTGGTTTGAACAAATGTTCTCACCAAGCCATTGTTCGGGAAGTGTTCGGACATCATCCATTTGAGTCGTGTGTAAAACGTTTTCTATTCATAAACAGGGGTTTGGCGGGCATGGAATGGCAGCCCGTCCTCCAAACAAAGATCCAAAAGTGATTCCATCCACCCGCCAAACCCCCTGTTTATGAATAAAAGCGGTTTACACACGACTCACAACTGCTGGCGTTCGAACATATCCGAACAAGTGCTTTACTGACGAATTTTGTTCGAATCACAACGCTATAAATGCTTCACCACGTACTACAAATACAAATAATCGCCAACAGACCTAAACACCTGACCTAACTATCCTAGTGCCTATATACACAATATGCCAATATATTATAATATTAATTTATACTTGAGAAAATCCCGTTTGGAATGAACAGCATGTTAAAATTTATGAATGCGTCTGTGGGGTCGACCACTGAATGTAATGGACTTGAGTCGAGGACGGGTTGGGATGGAACAACCCATCCTCGACTCAAGTCCATTACATTCCGCGACCAACCCACAGACGCATTCATAATTTTAACATGCTGTTCATTCAAAACGGGAATTTTCTCAAGTATAAATTAATATTATATATATTAGCATATTGTGTATAAATAGGCATAGGTTAGGTTAGGTTAGGTGTTTAGGTTCTGTTGGCGATTATTTGTATTTGTAGTACGTGGGTGAAGCATTTACAGCATGGTGGTTCGAACAAAATTCGTCAGTGAAGCACTTGTTCCGGATATGTTCAAACGCCAGCAGTTGTGAGTCGTGTGTAAACCGCTTTCATTCATAAACAGGGGGTTTGGCGGGTGGATGGAATCACTTTTGGATCTTTGTTTGGAGGACGGGCTGATGGAGTTTGGCCTTTGTTTATGAGAACGGGCTGTGTCAGCGAAGCACTGTTCGAGAAATGTTCAAACGTCATCAGTTGTGAGCAGCCCGTCTCCAAACAAAGATCCAAAAGTGATTCCATGCACCGCCCAAACCCCCTGTTTAGGAATGAAAAGCGCGTTTTACACCACACTCACAACTGCTGATTTCGAACACTCCGGAACAAGTGCTTCACTGACGAATTTTGTTCGAATCACAACGCTATAAATGCTTCACCCACGTACTACAAATACAAATAATCGCCAACAGAACCTAACACCTGACCTAACCTATCCTATGGCTATATATACACAATATGCTAATATATTATAATATTATTTATACTGAGAAATTCCCGTTTTGAATGAACAGCATGTTAAAATTTATGGCGTCTGTGGGGTCGACCACTGAATGTATGGACTTGATCGAGGACGGGTTGGTTGTGAGTTGGGTGAAATCCGTTTTCAAACATAAACAGTAGGTTTGGCTTCTGGATTAACGAGCATTTAGTAGCCTTTGTTGTTGAGGACGGCTGGATATTTGCAGGATGCAGATGAAGCAAGTTAGAGCATTCCATCCTCGTAAATAAAGGCCAAACGTGATTCCTTGCACCCGACAAATCCCCTGAATATGAATAAAAAAAACAGTTTACACACGACTCACAACCAATGACATTCAAATACTTCTCGAACAAGTGCTTGCTGACGACTTTTGTTCAAACCACAATGCAGTAATTGCTTAACCCACGTACTACAAATACAAATACGCGAACAGAATCTAAGCACTTAACATAACTTAACCAATGCCTAAAAATGCACAATATACTAATATATACCAATATTAATTTATATATGAAAAATTCCAATTTGAATGAACAACATGATAAAATTTATGAATGCGTCTTTGGGTTCGACCATTGGATGGAAATGACATCCAGAATGCAACCCGTCCTCGATTCAAGTCCATTCCATCCACGGTCGACCCCACAGACGCATTCATAAATTTTACATACTGTTCATTCAAAACGGGAATTTTCTCAAATATCAATTAATATTATAATATATTAGCATATTATGCAATATAGGCTTAGGTTAGGTGTTTAGATTTTGTTGACGATTATTTGTATTTGGGTACATGAGTGAAGCATTTACAGACCCGTCCTCGACTCAAGTCCATTACATTCAGCGGTCGACCCCACAGACGCATTCACAAATTTTAACATGCTGTTCATTCAAAACGGGAATTTTCTCAAGTATAAATTAATTATAATATATTGGCATATTGTGTATATATAGGCATAGGATAGGTTAGTTCAGGTGTTTAGGTTCTGTTGGCGATTATTTGTATTTGTAGTACGTGGTGAAGCATTTATAGCGTTGTGATTGAACAAATTCGTCAGTGAAGCACTTGTTCCGGATATGTTCGAACGCCAGCAGTTGTGAGTCGTGTGTAAACCCGCTTTTCATTCATAAACAGGGGGTTTGGCGGGTGCATGGAATCACTTTTGGATCTTTGTTTGGAGGACGGGCTGTTTACAGTGTTGTGGTTCGAACAAAAGTCGTCAGTGAAGCACTTGTTCAGGAAGTGTTCGAACGACAACAGTTGTGAGTCGTGTGTAAATTGCTTTTCACTCATAAACAGGGGTTTTGGCGGGTGCATGAATCACTTATCGGTCTTTGTTTGGAGAATGGGGTTGCAGAATGCAGCCCGACCTCATAAACCAGCCCGTCTCCAAGGAAAGACCCAAAAGTGATTCCATGCACTCGCCAACCCCGTGTTTATGAATGAAAAAGGTTAACACACGACTCACAACTGATTTCGTTCGAACACTTCGAGAATAAGTGCTTCACTGACGAATTTTGTTTGAACCACAACGCTGTAAATGCTTCACCATTACTACAAATATAAATAATCGCCACAGAACCTAAACACCTAACCTAACCTGACCTATGCTTATATATGCCAATTGCTATATAACAATATTTTATATTTAATTTATATTTGAGAAAATTCCTGTTTTTATGAACAGCATGTAAAAATTACTATGTATCCTTGGGGTCGACCACTGGATGTAATGGACTTGAGTCGAGGACGGGTTGCATAAACAAAGGCACCAATAATCGCCAACAGAACCAAAACACCAAACCTAACTTAACCAATGCCTAAATATGCACAATATGCTATTATATAACAACATTAATTTACATTTGAGAAAATTACTATTTTGAATGAACAGCGTGTAAAATTTATGAATGCATCTTAGGGTCGCCTGCTAGATGGAATGGACTTGGTCTGAGGACGGGTTGTAAGAGAGGTGCTATTCGAGTGAAGGACACAAACAAAGCATTGCTCAAGAATACATACGTCATCAGTTTTTAGTCATGTGTAAAGTGTTTTTCATTTATAAACAGGGGTTTGGCAAGTGGATTAACGAGCATTTGGCCTTTGTTTATGAAGACGGGTTGAGGCATACACAGAGGTGATTGGATGCAGTGCCACTGTCAGAAGACGACCATATCGCACTGAGAGTTACCGCCTGGCTGGTGTTGATGTGGCATGCTTGTGATGGGAGGCCTTCTTCCCCCTGTTGTGAGAGTGAACTCTATGGGCCTTGAGTTTACAGGCCGTGCTGGTTACCCTGCAGTAGAGCTTGTCATGTTGACGTGCTCTGTGTCCCGGTGGATGACGTCTACGGGTTGAGCTGGTGACTGCTTACCGAGTTTATATGAATTCGTGGGGAGGAGGAAATTCGTGGTATCGCCGTGAGTTCCTCCGACGATACCAGGTCATTCCTTGTCACTGCCGGATGGTACCGGCTCTGGGACCATTACAGACTGTGGTGGTGCCCTGACGTATGTGAGTGTGCATGGGTGTCTTTGGAGTTTCCCGAGGGACCTACTCCGGCATTACTTCCAGTGGTTTGGCGCTGTCGTCAGTGTGCGGGTGAACACACTGTCCTCAGGAGGTATAGAGTATGTGTACAAACAATTGTACCCTAGGGATGGCCTGAGGTCAGACATTCCATGTTCAGTCCGGCTTCTTGGTAGTACATCTGGGTATACTATGCCTGGCAACCCCGAACCTGTTTTCGGTGTGGCCTGTTGGGCATCAGGCTGCCGGGTGCCCTGAGAGGGAGGGGCTTCTTCCTACGTGGCCGGGGCGGGACAGCGCACTCGAAGCCACCTCGGCCACCTCACGGCCCTGCGTCAACCACCGAACGTTGCACCTGCTGGGACCTCCCATGCCGGGCATCCTTCTTCAACACCAGCACAAGGCCACGGATCACACCAGCACCCACGTCAGTAGGAGCAACCACCCCCAACTGCGGAGAACCTTCTGCAGAAGAAAGAACAGGAGGTAAATCTAATGCACAAACATCATTATCAGCAGGCACATGGACGTCAGCAACAATGGTTGACGTAGAGTGCGAAGCACACGGAACCACCACGTCATCGCCTGAAGACCCACCAGCGTCGAAATCCCTCACATCAGCCCAAGCAGTAGAAGAATGCTGGGAATGCTTGGGCACTGGTTGCACATCCTCAGAGCCGGAGGCGGACCCAGAACCATGGGCTTCACAAGCCTGGTGAACCGACGCCCGTCGCAGAACGGCAGCAGCTCCAACCACGAGGAACTGAACTGCACTCACCAGGATGCTCTACAGTCCCCCCAGCACCCAGCACAGCTGTGACACTCAGCGAGGGCGCAGGGCCATCACAGCAGCAGAGACAAGGAAGATGAAAACGTCGATGACTTGCAGAGACCATCCAGAAGACGCACGGGAGCAGCTGGGACAGCAACAGGAGGAAGATCATCCGACGGCACTGCAACTCCTGGAAGAGGGGCCGCAACGTCCAGAGGATCGCTGGGTGACGCAGGGGGAGCTGCATCAGCCAATGGGACGTCCACATATTCACCCACGAAATCCTCCCCTACAGGAAGCGACGGGAAATCCTTCTCCCGGAACAGGTTCACAGGAGCGACCGCAGCCCCAGGGCACCCGGCAGCCTGATGCCCCAACAGGCCACACCGAAAACAGGTTCGGGGTTGCCAGGCATAGTATACCCAGATGTACTACCCAAGAAGCCGGACTGAACATGGAATGTCTGACCTCAGGCGCATCCCTAGGGTACAATTGTTTGTACACATACTCTTATACCTCCCTGAGGACAGTGTGTTCACCCGCACACTGACGACAGCGCCAAACCACTGGAAGTAATGCCGGAGTAGGTCCTCGGGAAACTCCAAAGACACCCCATGCACACTCACATACGTCAGGGCACCACCACAGTCTGTAATGGTCCCAGAGCCGGTACCATCCGGCAGTGACAAGGAATGACCCTGGTATCGTCGGAGGAACTCACGGCGATACCACGAATTTCCTCCTCCCCACGAATTTCATATTAACTCGGTAAGCAGTCACCAGCTCAACACCGTAGACGTCATCCACCGGGACACAGAGCACGTCACACATGACAAGCTCTACTGCAGGGTAACCAGCACGGCCTGTAAACTCAAGGCCCATAGAGTTCACTCTCACAACAGGGGGAAGAAGGCCTCCCATCACAAGCATGCCACATCAACACCAGCCAGGCGGTAACTCTCAGTGCGATATGGTCGTCTTCTGACAGTGGCACTGCAGCCAATCACCTCTGTGTATGGCCTCAACCCGTCTTCATAAACAAAGGCCAAATGCTCGTTAATCCACTTGCCAAACCCCTGTTTATAAATGAAAAACACTTTACACATGACTAACAACTGATGACGTATGTATTTCTTGAGCAATGCTTTGTTTGTGTCCTTCACTCGAATAGCACCTCTCTATACAACCCGTCCTCAGACCAAGTCCATTCCATCTAGCAGTCGACCCTTAAGATGCATTCATAAATTTTACACGCTGTTCATTCAAAATAGTAATTTTCTCAAATGTAAATTAATGTTGTTATATATATAGCATATTGTGCATATTTAGGCATTGGTTAAGTTAGGTTTGGTGTTTTGGTTCTGTTGGCGATTATTGGTGCCTTTGTTTATGCAACCCGTCCTCGACTCAAGTCCATTACATCCAGTGGTCGACCCCAAGGATACATTAGTAAATTTTACATGCTGTTCATTAAAACAGGAATTTTCTCAAATATAAATTAATTATAATATATTAGCATATTGTGCATATATAAGCATAGGTCAGGTTAGGTTAGGTGTTTAGGTTCTGTTGGCGATTATTTATATTTGTAGTAAATGGGTGAAGCATTTACAGCGTTGTGGTTCAAACAAAATTCGTCAGTGAAGCACTTATTCTCGAAGTGTTCGAACGAAATCAGTTGTGAGTCGTGTGTTAACCTTTTTCATTCATAAACACGGGGTTTGGCGAGTGCATGGAATCACTTTTGGGTCTTTCCTTGGAGGACGGGCTGGTTTATGAGGTCGGGCTGCATTCTGCAACCCCATTCTCCAAACAAAGACCGATAAGTGATTCATGCACCCGCCAAACCCCCTGTTTATGAGTGAAAAGCAATTTACACACGACTCACAACTGTTGTCGTTCGAACACTTCCTGAACAAGTGCTTCACTGACGACTTTTGTTCGAACCACAACACTGTAAACAGCCCGTCCTCCAAACAAAGATCCAAAAGTGATTCCATGCACCCGCCAAACCCCCTGTTTATGAATGAAAAGCGGTTTACACACGACTCACAACTGCTGGCGTTCGAACATATCCGGAACAAGTGCTTCACTGACGAATTTTGTTTCCAATCACAACGCTATAAATGCTTCACCCACGTACTACAAATACAAATAATCGCCAACAGAACCTAAACACCTGAACTAACCTATCCTATGCCTATATATACACAATATGCCAATATATTATAATATTAATTTATACTTGAGAAAATTCCCGTTTTGAATGAACAGCATGTTAAAATTTGTGAATGCGTCTGTGGGGTCGACCGCTGAATGTAATGGACTTGAGTCGAGGACGGGTTGCTGTAAATGCTTCACTCATGTACCACAAATACAAATAATCGTCAACAAAATCTAACACCTAACCTAAGCCTATATTTGCATAATATGCTAATATATTATAATATTAATTTATATTTGAGAAAATTCCCGTTTTGAATGAACAGTATGTAAAATTTATGAATGCGTCTGTGGGGTCGACCGCTGGATGGAATGGACTTGAATCGAGGACGGGTTGCATTCTGGATGTCATTTCCATCCAATGGTCGACTCCAAAGACGCATTCATAAATTTTATCATGTTGTTCATTCAAAATTGGAATTTTCTCATATATAAATAATATTGGTATATATTAGTATATTGTGCATTTTTAGGCATGGTTAAGTTATGTTAAGTGCTTAGATTCTGTTCGCGATTATTTGTATTTGTAGTACGTGGGTTAAGCAATTACTGCATTGTGGTTTGAACAAAAGTCGTCAGCAAAGCACTTGTTCGAGAAGTATTTGAATGTCATTGGTTGTGAGTCGTGTGTAAACTGTTTTTTTTATTCATATTCAGGGGATTTGTCGGGTGCAAGGAATCACGTTTGGCCTTTATTTACGAGGATGGAATGCTCTAACTGCTTCATCTGCATCCTGCAAATATCCAGCCCGTCCTCAACAACAAAGCTAAATGCTCGTTAATCCAGAAGCCAAACCTACTGTTTATGTTTGAAACGGATTTTCACCCAACTCACAACCAACCCGTCCTCGACTCAAGTCCATTACATTCAGTGGTCGACCCCACAGACGCATTCATAAATTTTAACATGCTGTTCATTCAAAACGGGAATTTCTCACGTATAAATTATATTATAATATATTAGCATATTGTGTATATAGCCATAGGATAGGTTAGGTCAGGTGTTTAGGTTCTGTTGGCGATTATTTGTATTTGTAGTACGTGGGTGAAGCATTTATAGCGTTGTGATTCGAACAAATTCGTCAGTGAAGCACTTGTTCCGGAAGTGTTCGAACGTCAGCATTGTGAGTCGTGTGTAAACCGCTTTTCATTCATAAACAGGGGTTGGCGGGTGCATGGAATCACTTTTGGATCTTTGTTTGGAGGACGGGCTGCTCACAACTGATGACTTTGAACATTTCTCGAACAGTGCTTCGCTGACACAGCCCGTTCTCATAAACAAAGGCCAAACTCCATTCAGCCCGTCCTCCAAACAAAGATCCAAAAGTGATTCCATCCACCCGCCAAACCCCCTGTTTATGAATGAAAAGCGGTTTACACACGACTCACAACTGCTGGCGTTTGAACATATCCGGAACAAGTGCTTCACTGACGAATTTTGTTCGAACCACATGCTGTAAATGCTTCACCCACGTACTACAAATACAAATAATCGCCAACAGAACCTAAACACCTAACCTAACCTAACCTATGCCTATTTATACACAATATGCTAATATATTATAATATTAATTTATACTTGAGAAAATTCCGTTTTGAATGAACAGCATGTTAAAATTTATGAATGCGTCTGTGGGGTTTGGTCGCTGAATGTAATGGACTTGAGTCGAGGATGGGTTGTTCCTTCCCACCCGTCCTCGACTCAAGTCCATTACATTCAGTGGTCGACCCCACAGACGCATTCATAAATTTTAACATGCTGTTCATTCAAAACGGGAATTTCTCAAGTATAAATTAATATTATAATATATTGGCATATTGTGTATATATAGGCATAGGATAGGTTAGGTCAGGTGTTTAGGTTCTGTTGGCGATTATTTGTATTTGTAGTACGTGGGTGAAGCATTTATAGCGTTGTGATTCGAACAAAATTCGTCAGTAAAGCACTTGTTCCGGATATGTTCGAACGCCAGCAGTTGTGAGTCGTGTGTAAACCGCTTTTCATTCATAAACAGGGGGTTTGGCGGGTGGATGGAATCACTTTTGGATCTTTGTTGGAGGACGGCTGCCATTCCATGCACCCGCCAAACCCCTGTTTATGAATAGAAAACGTTTTACACACGACTCACAATGGATGATGTCCGAACACTTCCCGAACAATGGCTTGGCTGAGAACATTTGTTCAAACCACAACGCTGAAAAAGTTTCACCCACGTACTACAAATATAATAATGGCCACGGAATTTAAATACCAAACTTAACCTAATGCCAAATATGCACAGTATGCTACATATAACTATATAATTTATATTGAGAATACATATAATATGCACAATATGCTAACAGATAACAATATTGATTTATATTTGAGAAATACAAATAATCACCAACAAAACCTAAACCCCAAACCCAACCTAACCTATGCCTAACTATACATTGAACTTTAATATATAATTATATTATATATATCTTAAAGTTCAATGTATAGTTAGCATAGGTTAGGTTGGGTTTGGGGTTAGGTTTTGTTGGTGATTATTTGTATTTCTCAAATATAAATCATATTGTTATCTGTTAGCATATTGTGCATATATATGTATTTCTCAAATATAATTAATATAGTTATATGTTAGCATACTGTGCATATTTTGGCATTAGGTTAAGTTTGGTATTTAAATTCCGTTGGCCATTATTTATATTTGTAGTACGTGGGTGAAACTTTTTCAGCGTTGTGGTTTGAACAAATGTTCTCACCAAGCCATTGTTCGGGAGTGTTCGGACATCATCCATTGTGAGTCGTGTGTAAAACGTTTTCTATTCATAAACAGGGGTTTGGCGGGTGCATGGAATGGCAGCCCGTCCTCCAAACAAAGATCCAAAAGTGATTCCATCCACCCGCCAAACCCCCTGTTTAATGAATGAAAGCGGTTTTACACACACGACTCACAACTGCTGGCGTTCGAACATATCCGGAACAAGTGCTTTACTGACGAATTTTGTTCGAATCACAACGCTATAAATGCTTCACCACGTACTACAAATACAAATAATCGCCAACAAACCTAAACACCTGACCTAACCTATCCTATGCCTATATATAACACAATATGCCAATATATTATAATATTAATTTATACTTGAGAAAAATCCCCGTTTTGAATGAACAGCATGTTAAAATTTATGAATGCGTCTGTGGGTCGACCACTGAATGAATGGACTTGAGTCGAGGACGGGTTGGGATGGAACAACCCATCCTCGACTCAAGTCCATACATTCAGCGACCAACCCACAGACGCATTCATAAATTTTAACATGCTGTTCATTCAAAACGGGAATTTTCTCAAGTATAAATTAATATTATATATATACATATTGTGTATAAATAGGCATAGGTTAGGTTAGGTTAGGTGTTTAGGTTCTGTTGGCGATTATTTGTATTTGTAGTACGTGGGTGAAGCATTTACAGCATTGTGGTTCGAACAAAATTCGTCAGTGAAGCACTTGTTCCGGATATGTTCAAACGCCAGCAGTTGTGAGTCGTGTGTAAACCGCTTTTCATTCATAAACAGGGGGTTTGGCGGGTGGATGGAATCACTTTTGGATCTTTGTTTGGAGGACGGGCTGAATGGAGTTTGGCCTTTGTTTTTGAGAACGGGCTGTGTCAGCGAAGCACTGTTCGAGAAATGTTCAAACGTCATCATTTGTGAGCAGCCCGTCCTCCAAACAAAGATCCAAAAGTGATTCCATGCACCGCCAACCCCCTGTTTAGAATGAAAAGCGGTTTACACACACACACTCACAACTGCTGACTTTCGAACACTTCCGGAACAAGTGCTTCACTGACGAATTTTGTTCGAATCACAACGCTATAAATGCTTCACCCACGTACTAAAATACAAATAATCGCCAACAGAACCTAACACCTGACCTAACCTATCCTATGCTATATATACACAATATGCTAATATATTATAATATTATTTATACGTGAGAAAATTCCCGTTTTGAATGAACAGCATGTTAAAATTTATGAATGCGTCTGTGGGGTCGACCACTGAATGTATGGACTTGAGTCGAGGACGGTTGGTTGTGGTTGGGTGAAATCCGTTTTCAAACATAACAGTAGGTTTGGCTTCTGGATAACGAGCATTTAGCCTTTGTTGTTGAGGACGGCTGGATATTTTGCAGGATGCAGATGAAGCATTAGAGCATTCCATCCTCGTAAATAAAGGCCAAACGTGATTCCTTGCACCCGACAAATCCCCCTGAATATGAATAAAAAAACAGTTTACACACGACTCACAACCAATGACATTCAATACTTCTCGAACGTGCTTTGCTGACGACTTTTGTTCAACCACAATGCAGTAATTGCTTACCCCACGTACTACAATACAAATAATCGCGAACAGAATCTAAGCACTTAACATAACTTACCATGCCTAAAAATGCACAATATACTAATATATACCAATATTAATTTATATATGAGAAAATTCCAATTTTGAATGAACAACATGATAAAATTTATGAATGCGTCTTTTGGAGTCGACCATTGGATGGAAATGACATCCAGAATGCAACCCTCCTCGATTCAAGTCCATTCCATCCAGCGGTCGACCCCACAGACGCATCATAAATTTTTACATACTGTTCATTCAAAACGGGAATTTTCTCAAATATAATTAATATTATAATATATTAGCATATTATGCAATATAGCTTAGGTTAGGTGTTTAGATTTTGTTGACGATTATTGTATTTGTGGTACATGAGTGAAGCTTTACAGCACCCGTCCTCGACTCAAGTCCTTACATTCAGCGGTCGACCCCGACCCCACAGACGCATTCACAAATTTTACATGCTGTTCATTCAAACGGGAATTTTCTCAAGTATAAATTAATATTATATATATTGGCAATTGTGTATATATAGTCATAGGATAGTTAGTTCAGGTGTTTAGGTTCTGTTGGCGATTATTTGTATTTGTAGTACGTGGGTGAAGCATTTATAGCGTTGTGATTGGACCAAAATTCGTCAGTGAAGCACTTGTTCCGGATATGTTCGAACGCCAGCAGTTGTGAGTCGTGTGTAAACCGCTTTTCATTCATAAACTGGGTTTGGCGGTGCATGGAATCACTTTTGGATCTTTGTTGGAGGACGGGCTGTTTACAGTGTTGTGTTCGAACAAAATTCGTCAGTGAAGCACTTGTTCAGGAAGTGTTCGAACGACAACAGTTGTGATTCGTGTGTAAATTGCTTTTCACTCATAACCAGGGGGTTTGGCGGGGCATGAATCACTTATGGTCTTTGTTTGGAGAATGGGGTTGCAGAATGCAGCCGACCTCAAAACCAGCCCGTCCTCCAAGGAAAAGCCCAAAAGTGATTCCATGCACTCGCCAAACCCCGTGTTTATGAATGAAAAATGTTAACACACGACTCACAACTGATTTCGTTCGAACACTTCGAGAATAAGTGCTTCACTGACGAATTTTGTTTGAACCACAACGCTGTAAATGCTTCACCCATTTACTACAAATATAAAATATCGCCACAGAACCTAAACACCTACCCTAACCTGACCTATGCTTATATATGCACAATATCTAATATATTATATATTTAATTTATATTTGAGAAATTCCTGTTTTTAATGAACAGCATGTAAAATTTACTATGTATCCTTGGGTCGACCACTGGATGTAATGGACTTGAGTCGAGGACGGGTTGCATAAACAAAGGCACCAATAATCGCCACCAGAACCAAAACACCAACCTAACTTAACCAATGCCTAAATATGCACAATATGCTATTATATACCAACATTAATTTACATTTGAGAAAATTACTATTTTGAATGAACAGCGTGTAAATTTATGAATGCATCTTAAGGTCGCTGCTAGATGGAATGGACTTGGTCTGAGGACGGTTTTATAGAGAGGTGCTATTCGAGTGAAGGACACAAACAAAGCATTGCTCAAGAATACATACGTCATCAGTTTGTTAGTCATGTGTAAAGTGTTTTTCATTTATAAACAGGGGTTTGGCAGTGGATTAACGAGCATTTGGCCTTTGTTTATGAAGACGGGTTGAGGCCATACACAGAGGTGATTGGATGGCAGTGGCCACTGTCAGAAGACGACCATATCGCACTGAGAGTTACCGCCTGGCTGGTGTTGATGTGGCATGCTTGTGATGGGAGGCCTTCTTCCCTGTTGTGAGAGTGAACTCTATGGGCCTTGAGTTTACAGCCGTGCTGGTTACCCTGCAGTAGAGCTTGTCATGTGGACGTGCTCTGTTTCCCGGTGGATGACGTCTACTGTTGAGCTGTGACTGCTTACCGAGTTATTATGAAATCGTGGGAGGAGGAAATTCGTGATATCGCCGTGAGTTCCTCCGACGATACCAGGTTCATTCCTTGTCACTGCCGGATGGTACCGGCTCTGGGACCATTACAGACTGTGGTGGTGCCCTGACGTATGTGGTGGCATGGGTGTCTTTGGAGTTTCCCGAGGACCTACTCCGGCATTACTTCCAGTGGTTTGGCGCTGTCGTCAGTGTGCGGGTGAACCACTGTCCTCAGGGAGGTATAAGAGTATGTGTACAAACAATTGTACCCTAGGATGCGCCTGAGGTCAGACATTCCATGTTCAGTCCGGCTTCTTGGTAGTACATCTGGTATACTATGCCTGGCAACCCCGAACCTGTTTTCGGTGTGGCCTGTTTGGGCATCAGGCTGCCGGGTGCCCTGGGGCTGCTGTCGCTCCTGTGAACCTGTTCCGGGAGAAGGATTTCCCGTCGCTTCCTGTAGGGGAGGGATTTCGTGGGTGAATATGTGGACGTCCCATTGGCTGATGCAGCTCCCCTGCGTCACCCAGCGATCCTCTGGACGTTGCGGCCCCTCTTCCAGGAGTTGCAGTGCCGTCGGATGATCTTCCTCCTGTTGCTGTCCCAGCTGCTCCCGTGCGTCTTCTGATGGTCTCTGCAATCATCGACGTTTTCATCTTCCTTGTCTCCTGCTGCTGTGACCAGCTGAATAGCACCCAGGTACCTAT
>WNGS01166226.1:19828050-19839829 GCA_020271785.1 Procambarus virginalis | reverse complement strand
CAGATATTGCAATCCCAAAGTGCTTTACAGTTGGCTACAACTCCATCAGTGTACATAATGACGCCTCCACAACCCATTACACAGGACTGTACCCACAGAATCGTTCACCAAGGGGGCTCCATTTCCACTTAAAACTTGTAACAGGGGTCGAAAATGTGGCAAGCATCAAATTAATTTATGCTGTTTGAGGCAGGATTTGTCCTGTATATCGGAGGGCGGAGCTGACTGTTGGAGGGTGTAGTGACAGGTGAGCGTGTAGTGACAGGTGAGGGTGTGGAGCACACGTCAGTCGTCGTGAATATGAGGTAACAATGCAGACGCTAATAATGAGAGCAGGACCTCATTACAAGGCCCAGTAGACACACACAACTAGTGAGGCCTGCAGCTGGAGTGAAGATAACTCCCTTTTTAACAGCGTCAGAAGATCAGTCAGAAAGACTCGTTACTGGAGGGTCTGAGAGCAAAGCCAAGAACATTATATATATATATATATATATATATATATATATATATATATATATATATATATATGTATATATGTATATATATATATATATATATATATATATATATATATATATATATATATATATATATATATAAAGTTTGTGAGGGTACCACCTCTGGTGCCAATGTGGGGACCCATAGCCTCGGAGAAGAAAATAAAAAGTATTCAGAGGAGACCTTGTGGTTTCTCACTGAACACTAATATTATCTTCTCCTACCACCCCCATTCTTTTGTATGTACACATATATATTTGCTTTATTTGAACTGTGTTACAAAAAAGGAGTTACATATAGGTTACAAAGATGGTTATCATAGGTTGTCGAGTTCCTCCAGCTCCTCAGATGGCGGGCAGGAACCCTGGATGCAGTGCGCATTTCCCCTTTGTATCGCCACATTTTGTATTTTTGTATTTTTTGTATATATTTTGTATTTTTGTATTGTATTTTCCAGCTGAGGCGCTGGAAATATATATATATATATATATATATATATATATATATATATATATATATATATATATATATATATATATATATATATATATATATGCAAACAAGCCTGAATGGTCCCCAGGACTAGATACAACTGAAAACTCACACCCTCAGATTATATATATATATATATATATATATATATATATATATATATATATATATATATATATATTAATTCTGGAAGACACGTGTCTTGACTGGAAGGTGCTGGAACCAGACTGGAAGGGTTGGAATGGTTCGTAACCCAAATGGCTTGAAAAGTGTACTAGGAAGTGAGAAAGATTTACGTAAGACATAGAGACATATAGTCGTAAGGAATGAGTAAATTGAAGGGTAGTAGAGATTGTGACGCCAGTAGCCGAGACTTGCCAGCGTAGTGCGGAGAGCGTATTCTACAACACAACCACACCGTTACTTTTCTTTTACGTTGTACTAATTTAATTAATTTTCTGTAATAATAGTTTGGAAAGTGGAGAATTCCAAGTGAGGTTGTTGCACCATATGTTCTCTTTTTCCCTTTATAGAAAATTTAATAATTTAGTCACAAACTTGTGAATAAATGTTGTGAATAAATCATAAATGTTGTGTGTGCATCGATATAATGTCACTGATCATCTTGTACTTGTTCTACAACTGTTGTTATCACATCCACAACTAGTTTTGTGTTAAGAAATTAACGTGAACATATTACTCTCCCTATTTCAGCCCAATTTCGATCTGTCGCGTCTCCACAGACCTCTTAAGCCCTCTCTCTAAGACATCGTAATTGCATCATAAATACCCATATTTCCCCCTTGTTTCCCCTATATACAACACAACACCCACTACCCTAAACCCAACCCCCCTAAAGGATGTTGACAAGACCACACACTAGAAAGTGAAGGGACGACGACGTTTCGGTCGTCGTCCATTCTCAAGTCACAATCGACTTGAGAATGGTCCAGGACGGACCATTCTCAAGTCAAACCATAACCTGATTGCTCCTAACACCCAATATCTCACCTCCATCACCTCTACGATGCACTCCACCCAAGACTGTCCTCGCTACTAAATTCCATTCCACTTCCCCTACCACAACCACCACCATCACCACTGCTGTAACCATGACATGCCACTGGTACACAGTTAAACCCTCCGCTTTGTTTGACTATAATTAGTTCAATTCGCCTAATTAGGCAAATTATTCTGGCTCAAACATGTTGGTTCTGTTCTCTAACATGTCTGTGTGTTAATTATTCTTCGCTTTCACTATCTAAGACTCAGACCTCAACAGGTCAGAAACTTATGTAAGCTTACGCTTACATAAGAGGGGGGCCTGACGGCTGAGTGGGCAGCGCTCGGTGTTCGTAGTCCTAAAGTTTCGGGTTCGATCCCCGGTGGAGGCGGAAACAAATGGGCAGAATTTCTTTCATCTTGATGCACCTGTTCACCTAGCAGTAAATAGGTCCCTAGGTGTTAGACAGCTGCTACGGGCTGCTTCCTGGGGATGTGTGACAAAAAGGACGCCTGGTCAAGAACCGGGCCGCGGGGGATGGTAAGCCCTGAAATCATCTCAAAATAACCTCAAGATAGCTGTTAACTTCCGTTGTGTAGGACAAGTGGCAGGACGGGCCCAGGTTCGAGGCCACGACGCCTCCGTATCCAGATCTTTCATTGAAGTCATTGTATATTAGGCAGTACAGAGGTGTACATGTGCGCCTCTGTTCTGACACACACACAACGCACATGGCAGTAATGAGATGCACACATGCACAGCAGCCGTCTCATACACACACACACACACACACACACACACACACACTCACACACACACACACACTCACACACACACACACACACACACACACACACACACACACACACACACACACGAACACACACACACACACACACACACACACACACACACGAACACACACACACTCACACACACGCACACACACACACACACACACACAGGTCCTAGGGAAGAGGAAGCTATTCCCTGCGCGAGTATGGTGCCTAGGAGCAGCCATCCAGCAGACACACCGTGGCAGAAGCAACACCAGAAAAATGAGTAATTTGGTAGATCATAATGTAATCTAAAACAGTGCATAACATCACAGTCAGGCCGATCCATCAGCTGTGTACATATTGCCTTGACCACCCGTGATAAGGCCTGGCTCACACTCAGGATACAATGGGTGAAGCAAAACCTGTGAGGCTTTCCACATCTTGTTTTGATAAAACAATTGATGGCAGAACCAAGATGGCTGCGGCTCGGGAATTGATTTCAGTATTTTATTTTTATTTTTTGTAAAGCAAGGATGGAAGGTAATACAAATGGAATTTGGACCCAAACGAGATATGTCAACTGATGCATGATAGCGTTATAACAAGCTCACATGTGTAGATGGTTATCCTCTACATATGGCGCCTGGCAAGCCTCCATGTTTATGAAGCCTTATGGCAAGAATCCATTCCTGCCATTCCTGCCATATGGCAAGAATCCACTTCCTGCCATTCCTGCCATATGGCAAGAGTTAGCACCATAAAGCTAACACTTCCAGTGTTAGCTTTATGGTGCTTGTACACCATAAAGTACAGATAGTGCCAACATGGTGCCACAGCCTCGCACGCTAACTTACTGCATGCTCATATCTTAATTGCAAAGATATCTAATGTAAGAATAGGAGGTTTAAGAACGGGAATGTTGATATTGAAGTTGTATAAGTACAGGGTGTGTGTATTTACACACTCTGTATTATATAATATACAGGATTACAGAGCTCCCGTGTATATACTCCCATGTCATCCCTGCCAGGGACGTGGCCGAGGGATGGGGTAGTGACTAAGCTCCTCCACCCGGGCAGATGTGACTGATCACCTCTGGAAACCCAGATGAATTTGAAATGAATTGATGGTTCGTGAGATCACCTCCCAGTGAAGGCTGATCTCCCACCAGGCTTCCTGGGAGAGTTGAGGTAACGGGAGTGGGAGAGGGACTACCATGGGAGGATGACGCAACAATGGGAAGGAGAGGGAAGGAATGGTGGGGGGGGGGGACAGTGACGGGGAGACGCTGAAGGGGGTTTAGGAAACATAAGAACGTAGAAGACATTGTTGCAAACTGAGGGGAGGAGTTAGAGGTAGATAAGGTAGATGTGTAGATGGGATGGATGTAGGTAAGAGAGGCTGGATGGCCAGGTAGATAGTCTACTTGTAGTGTGAGAGGTAGTGTTGGTGGGAAGGGGATGAGAGAGTATTATAGAAACTAATCACATAATAATGTATCGTACTGCACCACACATCAGCCCAATTGCTTATTACACCCCCCCCCCGGGCACTCATTGGGGCCCCAGGGGTTGTCTTACCCCTAACAAGGGTTTTGAGATACGTCTGTTAATAGGTGTTCTAGCACAAGTCACGTGACTGCCCAAAACCGAGACTAAACTGTTGATGTTGAGAGCAGCTGTTGCAAGTTGCAGCCGCCAGTGCTGTCATCAATCTCTTTAATTCCTCAAAGCAAAGGCGTGTTAAGCTAAATCAATACTAGAGTTCAGTCACTGAGCCTATTTTGTGCCTCTGTTACCTTTCCGCCACCAAGCTCACAGAATAGCTCACATAATAGGGGGAGCTCACAGAATAGCTCACATAATAGGGGGAGCTCACAGAATAGGGGAGCTCACAGAATAGCTCACATAATATGGGGAGCTCACAGAATCGGGGGAGCTCACAGAATAGGGGAGCTCACAGAATAGGGGAGCTCACAGAATAGGAGAGCTCACAGAATACGGGCTCACAGAATAGGGGGAGCTCACAGAATAGGGAAGCTCACAGAATAGCTCACATAATAGGGGGAGCTCACAGAATCGGGGGAGCTCACAGAATAGGGGAGCTCACAGAATAGGGGAGCTCACAGAATAGGAGGAGCTCACAGAATAGGGGAGCTCACAGAATAGGGGGAGCTCACAGAATAGGAGAGCTCACAGAATAGGGGCTCACAGAATAGGGGGAGCTCACAGAATAGGGAAGCTCACAGAATAGCTCACATAATAGGGGGAGCTCACAGAATAGGAGGAGCTCACATAATAGGGGGAGCTCACAGAATAGGAGGAGCTCACATAATAGGGGGAGCTCACAGAATAGAAGGAGCTCAAAGAATAGGGGGAGCTCACAGAATAGGAGCTCACAGAATAGGGGGAGCTCACAGAATAGGGGGAGCTCACAGAATAGGGGGAGCTCACAGAATCGGGGGAGCTCACAGAATAGGGGAGCTCACAGAATAGGGGGAGCTCACAGAATAGGGGGAGCTCACAGAATCGGGAGAGCTCACAGAATACGGGCTCACAGAATAGGGGGAGCTCACAGAATAGGGAAGCTCACAGAATAGCTCACATAATAGGGGGAGCTCACAGAATCGGGGGAGCTCACAGAATAGGGGAGCTCACAGAATAGGGGAGCTCACAGAATAGGAGCTCACAAAATAGGGGAGCTCACAGAATAGGGGGAGCTCACAGAATAGGAGAGCTCACAGAATAGGGGCTCACAGAATAGGGGGAGCTCACAGAATAGGGAAGCTCACAGAATAGCTCACATAATAGGGGGAGCTCACAGAATAGGAGGAGCTCACATAATAGGGGGAGCTCACAGAATAGGAGGAGCTCACATAATAGGGGGAGCTCACAGAATAGAAGGAGCTCAAAGAATAGGGGGAGCTCACAGAATAGGAGCTCACAGAATAGGGGGAGCTCACAGAATAGGAGAGCTCACAGATTAGGAGCTCACAGAATAGAGGGAGCTCACAGAATAGGGGATCTCACAGAATAGGAGGAGCTCACAGAATAGGGGGAGCTCACAGAATAGGGGGAGCTCACAGAATAAGGGGAGCTCACAGAATAGGGGGAGCTCACAGAATAGGAGGAGCTCACAGAATAGGGGAGCTCACAGAATAGGAGCTCACAGAATAGGAGGAGCTCACAGAATAGGGGAGCTCACAGAATAGGGGGAGCTCACAGAATAGGAGCTCACAGAATAGGAGCTCACAGAATAGGAGCTCACAGAATAGGGGGAGCTCACAGAATAGCTCACAGAATAGGAGGAGCTCACAGAACTGGAGGAGCTCACAGAATTGGAGGAGCTCACAGAATAGAAGCTCACAGAATAGGAGCTCACAGAATAGGAGCTCACAGAAATGGAGGAGCTCACAGAATAGGAGGGTGTATAGTCAATGAATAAAACTAACTAGGAAATGAATGAACTGGAATTAAGATGTTCGTCAAACTATGCAACATAGCAAGACGGCTTGAGGAAGGACCGCCTAATGATCGTTAATCAAGCAGTTGTTAGATGTTAGAGCAGTTAGCAACCCCCCCCCCCACCCTTCCTCCTTCCCTCCCTAAGCTCATTCAAGTTCCGGTCGACCTCAAAGCCCCACACACGCATCAAAAGCACCGCAATGGCCATCCGAAATCAGTATTTCCAGAAACAACTGAAGCACATATTAAAGTTCCTGCGCACAGCAAGACACTGTCAGCATTTACAGCACGCGAGGAAGCACCAAGATATCTGCGGCTCGAACATAGGAAGCTAGCGAAGACCTGGTAGAGAACATCTCCTTCGCCATCTCTTCATGCAGGTCGGCGTTCAATCCCCGACCGTCCAAGTAGTTGGCCACCATTCCTTCCCTCCGTCCCATCGCAAATCCATATCCTGACCCCTTCCAAGTGCTATATAAGTCGTAATGACTTGGCGCATTCTCATGGCATTTCCTTCCTTCTCAATAACAGGTATGGCGGAGCCTCGAACTGAGACCAATTTTTATCAGGACCGGTTGGATTGTTTGTACTTGAAGTACTTGTACTAAGCACTCAGAGACGTGCACTTCGAACGCTGGACGGGAGCGAAGCACTTAACCAATGTTTTGAAGCTGTGATGGAAGTCCGCCTGGCCTCCAGTGAGTCTATGAGCCGGTTCATTTCAAACTGGAAAGGAAGATCTCAACTTCTTTGGTTGTGTTGTGTTGAGTGTGAGTACCAGACCTGCTACTCGAGCCTTCACAATCCTTCAACACAAGCAACACCTCCATCTTCAAGTGTTACCATCATCTCCGCTGCTGATATATTTGCAACAAAAGATCAATAATCGCTGATCTATTAAATGCACAATAACCACATTTGCCAAATGGAATATTTGGTCGAGAGCTTTCAACCAAATCAATCCTTTGTCAGAAGCATAAATTACTACCGAGAAAGACCCGATGGGGTCAAATGCGCTCTACCAAATAATATATAAATGTGGTTGTTCTGCATATTCCTGTATTTATGAAATGGAATGTTAGAGGTTAGAGACTAGACGCATGAGCACAGCATCATTAAAGTTTCCCAGAATTACAGTCGATTTTATGGGTAGTGTTTTGGTGGAGTTTGGCTGTACCCCCTTCCCCTCCCCCCCCCCACTATGACTACCTTGCAAGGGGGGTCGGACAGTATTCCCCTTTCACGAAGTTGGTGGATGTGAAATGTGCGCATGAAAGTCCGTAGAGTTTAATATTAGATACAGGCAGGTTTTGTGTGTGTGTTGTGAAAAGACGAGCAGGTTGTGAGTGTTGTGAGGAGGACGGGTGGGAAGTGGGACGGGGGGGGGGGGGAATGGTTCACAATCACTTGGACGATCGGGGATTGAACGCCGACCTGCATGAAGCGAGACCGTCGCTCTACCGTCCACCCCCAAGTGTTGGACGCCTCTTGGTGTCCAAACACGTGATCTCAGACTTTGTGAGACGCTTGTCTGGCAAAGATGAACGACCCAGGTTGGAACCGTGAACATGATGGAACAAGAAGACACTGTTCCTTCACTGTGAGCTTCAGTACACCCCAGCAGTGACTGGGGACCTGGTTATCCAACACCCAACACATCCTGGCCGCACAACAACACGGTGCTCACTCACCACACCGGATCCAGTTCTTCCCAAAATAGAAAAAAAAAATCAACATTAAACACTTTGAGGTTTAGTGTAGTAGTTAGTGTTACATTGAGTCACAGCTTAAACAATGTTGTTAATAATAAACACAATCACAAGAGTTGGCGAGATTTGATTTGATTGATTGTTGCCGCCGATGGCGGCTAGTTTATTGTGCACCCCATACTCATCCTGTGAGCGGTAGCGCAAAAGCATTACAGAGGGCACAAAAGGTCTTTATCAGACCTCATCTTAGATTATTTCATAAACAATTTCATCTATCCTTCACACCTTATAGTTACAATGTCAGCTAGTTACAGAGAAAGTGCCATTTCAAGAGCTACATATTTACAGTAAGTTATCATACATTAATGGTAGGTCTTATCACTAATACATAATAGTTTGACCAATGGGGACATTACAGAGTCATAGGGGAGCTTCTGTTTATTATTAGTCCTCACAGTACACTACTTGTTTCTGAATCTCATATGTCGTTCATCTACTGGAAGCGAAATATGGATACAGTGCAAGGATTTCAGGTAATTTATCCATGGAAATAAGATAGGTTGCCATATCGTACAGAGTGAGCTTAGATTTATCTCTAAATGGCTCAATTTTACTACAATCCAAGATATAGTGTTCGAGTGTGTGTCCCTGTCTTTGTCCACACACTTTACACTTTACTTCATCTAGATCCCTATACAAGCCGAACTGCCAGAGATACTTGTAGCCAAGTCTTATACGAGCTGTGACAACATCTGTTAGTCTACTGACTTTGTTACTTGCCCCATACACATGTTTTACTTCACACATTTCATTGTGATGAACAATGGACCTGCTAGTTCCAGTTTGCACAGTTCTACTTTCTTCAAATTCATCCAGGAGTTCTCGTCTAATGACACTTTTAAGGGACCTATTTGATAACTCAAGATTTCGTTCAATACTGTCTTTATTTACTGCAGCCTTAGCAAGGGCGTCAACTTTGTTATGTTCCTGCAGGCCAATGTGAGAAGGAAACCACAACATTTTTATATTTACCCTCTTGCTAAGTATTCTTATATATCTACGTCTAGCTTCCAAGACAAGCACGTTATTACTTGATTGCAAACTGTTTATTGCTCGTAGTGAGGAAAGGGAGTCAGAAATAATTAAGCTGTCTACTTCAGTATTGCCAATAATTTCGAGTGCTACCAGTATTGCTACCAACTCTGCTTGCATAGTGGACGCCCAGTTACTAATTCGGATATTCCTTTGAATTGTGCTGCCATCGGGCTGATGAGCAATATCAGCACTTCCTGCCCTCCCTGTAGTTGGCGAGAGTTATCAAAGATCATGTGTGCTTAGTTTGCTCTCCTTATTTCCCAGCTGATAATGTTCTCTGAAATCTCGGTTCTGAAGCCCCTTTGATGCACTTTCATCTATGCTCAGTTGCTGTCGTTGGTATATATACATTCACCATCTATATATATATATATATTATATATATATATATATATATATTATATATATATATATATATATATATATATATATATATTATATAATCCGCAAGTATTTTTAGTTTATTGGATTAACTCACTGGAAGGGAATCGGATCTCCTTCAAAGTATTAATGAAGTCTGTATAAATGTTGAAGTGTTTCTCGGTTGGTTGGTTGGGTTCATTAGTGAGACGCGGATGTGTAGTGGTGCAAAACACCAGAGAGATTTCACTAGCAATATTCCCGGATGACATAATAATTCTGCCAATACGATCATATGAGGACATAACTAACATCAGTTGTTGTAACGGTAAAGCACTCTCATTTGTGTTGTGGTGGATAAGAGGTCAACTTTTTAAAAGAGTGTTGTATTGAAATAGAAAACCCAAGAACAGTGGCAGAAACTTTTATTTTAAAAAAGTTTTAAAACCTTGTGCATTGTGAAAGTTTTTTTTAACTGGCACAAGTAAAATGATTCTTCCTGTATAATAATATTACATTTTGCAACGAAGCAATCAACGTTGTCGTTTGTTCAGTGCGTCTGAGAGATGAACATATATACTATTTAGTGTAAAT
This sequence comes from Procambarus virginalis, assembly GCA_020271785.1. Classification (NCBI taxonomy): domain Eukaryota; kingdom Metazoa; phylum Arthropoda; class Malacostraca; order Decapoda; family Cambaridae; genus Procambarus; species Procambarus virginalis. The sequence continues at coordinate 19,829,832 of WNGS01166226.1, read as the reverse complement.
TACCTGCAACTGCACAGTCACTCATACATAAACGTCCATCCCAAACAGGTTGTTCATCAGCTAATCCAATGCCAGTGATGTACAAATATTCAGACCCCAAATCAGTATCATTTATACCCAAAAAGATTATTTACTGTTTAACATGTTTCGAAGGAAATTGAATATTACCTTTCTTGACTTAACGTTATGTTGATATTGACCAACAAGTTTCTGCAAAGATTTTCCCGATTAGCTGATTAGCTACTCAGCTAGCTAATCATGCTAATCTGATTAGCTAATCACAATTCTTCCAAGACATTCGGGAAACACAGCCACCTGCAGTATCAGGGGAATTGAAATAAACATATAATTTAATTTACTGATTTTCTTAAACACAACATAAATATTTTGCAAGACACGGCCAATTGTCTAATGCTTTGTATGTTCATTTGTCGGAAAGTTTTCACCAAATTGATTGGGAGATGGCTTCTTCAATATCGAATTGTAAAAGTATTTTCAATAGAAACATTATTGAATCTGCTTTAATATAGATTACAGAAGCATATAATTTAAACATAAGTAGAGATTTGTATAATTTGGATACATTTTTGATTGATCATTTAAAACACGGTTTGAGTAAGATCATTGATAGAAATTAATCTCAATAATATCATGTTAATATAGCCTTATCTCATTAATATCTTGTTATTATCTCATTAATGAGGCCTGGAACTCACATGTATAGGTCAATAAGCCTTCTTCAGTTTATTCATATGTTTGTGAACAAACACATTGTTTTTCACCTCACCTCATTCCTGCCAATATATCTATCGCCACTAAATTCTAATATCCATCCTTCTAAAGATGTGTTATGGAATACGAACGTACTTAAGGAATTTTCTGTCTTAATCCTTCCTTCCTTGGTTTGATATTGTCACATTATTCATCATGTGTTAATTTCTTCGTGATTTACACACACCCACACACACACACACACACACACACACACATCTTGTACACCACATATGTAAGACCAATCCTGGAGTACGCGGCCCCAGCATGGAGCCCGTACCTTGTCAAGCACAAGACGAAGCTGGAAAAGTCCAAAGGTATGCTACTAGACTAGTCCCAGAACTAAGAGGCATGAGTTATGAGGAAAGGCTGCGGGAAATGCAACTTACGACACTGGAAGACAGAAGAGTAAGGGGGACATGATCACAACCTACAAAATCCTCAGGGGAATCCTCTGGTGTGGTTCTCAAGCTATATCTTGCTCTGGTTAGGCCCCATTTAGATTATGCAGTTCAGTTTTGGTCGCCATATTATAGAATGGATATAAATTCACTTGAACGTGTCCAGCGTAGGATGACTAAGTTAATTCCCAAAATTAGAAATCTTTCATATGAAGAAAGATTAACAAGCTTAATTTGCATTCACTGAAAGGCGAAGAGTTAGGGGTGACATGATAGAGGTTTACAAGTGGAGAATGGACATAACAAAGGGGATATTAATAGGGTATTGAAAGTATCAACACAGGACAGAACGCGAAACAATGGGTATAAATTGGATAAGTTTAGATTTAGGAAAGACTTGGGTAAATACTGGTTCAGTAACAGGGTTGTTGATTTGTGGAACCAATTGCCGCGTAAGATTGTGGAGGTGGGGTCCTCGATTGTTTCAAGCATGGGTTGGACATGTATATGAGTGAGATTGGGTGGTTATAATAGGAGCTGCCTCGTATGGGCCAATAGGCCTTCTGCAGTTGCCTTTGTTCTTATGTTCTTATGTTTCTTATGAATTGAA
>WNGS01166226.1:19808601-19823093 GCA_020271785.1 Procambarus virginalis | reverse complement strand
GGACGTTAACCATACGTTCAAAGAGTTTGCAGACACAACTTTTGAGGGCAATAGGGCAAAAGTCCTTAGGGGAAGTTCCCAGAGACCTTGGTTTGCGAACAGGGAGGACAACGGCATCGAGCCAGTTCTCAGGGACTGACGACGACTCCCAGATCCGATTATACAGTCTCAGTAAATACTGAGACGTGCACGGAGGGAGATGGCGAAGCATCTCATAATGAATACCATCGGAGCCCGCCGCCGTAGAACCGCAGAGGGCCAAGGCAGAACGAAGTTCAGAGAGAGAGAAAGGATCGTTATAGGAAAGTCGAAGACGAGTGCAGAAATCTAAAGGACGAGACTCAAGGACAGGTTTACGAAGAAGAAAAGATTGGGGAAGATGAAGACCAGAGCTAACAGAAGAAAAGTGGGAACCCAGTTCGGTAGCGACCTGCAACGGGTCCGCCACAAGAGTACCATGGAGGTGAAGGACCGGGGAAACATCGGGAACGAACTTACCCGCTATCTTGCGGATACGCTTCCATATCTGTGGCAGGGGAGTTTCGGACGTAATTGTGGAGACATAAGAAGCCCAACATTCACGTTTAGCCGTACGGATGGCCCTACGGGCCACCGCACTCGCTTTCCGAAAGAAAAGAAAAGAATCGGTCGTCTGCCGACGGCGGTGCCTCTTCCAGGCTGCACGCTTACAGCGGACAGCCCGAGCACAGTCCGCATTCCACCAGGGAACGCACTTCCGTGGACCCCGAGAGGAAGAGCGAGGAATAGAGCGGAGGGCAGCGTCGAAGACAGTGTCATGAAAAAGGAGGAGAGCGCGAGGGAGAGGCAGAAGGGAGAGGTCAGAGAGAGCAGCACTGAGGGTAAATAGGTTCCAGTCCGCTTTAGCAAACTGCCACCTAGGGAAAGAGAGGGAAGGGCGAAAAGAGAAAAAGGACACAAGGATGGGGAAATGATCACTGCCATGGAGGTCATCAAGAACCTGCCACGTGAAATCTAAGTAAAGAGAGGAAGAGCAGAGAGAAAGATCAAGACAGGAAAGGGTGCGAGTCCGAGAGTCCAAATGAGTGGGCTCACCAGAATTCAGAAGAGACAGGGAAGAAGAGAGGAGAAATGGCTCAAGAAGGCGACCTCGGGTATTCGTCAGAACATCACCCCAAAGAGAATGACGACAATTGAAGTCACCCAGCAGGAGCACAGGCTCCGGCAAGGAGTCCAGGAGGTGTTTCAAATCAGGAAGAGAAAGCGGGACACTCGGGGGGAGATAAATGGAACAAACTGTGTACCATTTCCCCACAAAGATACGAGCAGCAGAACAATGGAGAGGCGAAGGAAAAAGTAAAGGAACAAAGGGAACATCAGCGCGAATCAAGAGAGCAGAAGAATTAGGAGCCCCAGCAACGGGGGGGGGGGAGAGAAAGGAATAGCCACGAAAACGACCAGGACGAGCACCAAGCATCGGCTCCTGGAGACAGACACAAAGGGGCGAAAACCGCGAAATCAGAAGTTGGAGTTCGAGGAAATTGGCGTAATAACCTCGAACGTTCCATTGAAGAATAGACATCGACGAGAAGAGAAAGGACAACAACAGAAAACAAGGAAGAAACAAAGGCGAAAGAGCAACATAGCACGTTAAAGAATATCAGGGTCGGGATCAGGGTCAGCAAAGTCAGGGTTAGGGGGCATGGGTAAACTGAGCAAAGACGGAGGGAAGGAAGCGGGAGAACAGACCAGAGGTGGGCGGGCGGGTCCGGAGGAGGAGGAGGAGGAGAGAGGAGAGAGGAGGAGACAACAGAGAGGAGCAGTCAAGGACAGCAGCAGGAAGAGGGGGAGTAGAAAGAGGGGAGTGCACCTCAGCAAGGGCAGCAACCGAAAGGGAAGCAGGGGCCAAAGAAACCTCCATAGCAGGAACAGGGGGCACAACCACTGAAATGGGAGGGGAAGGAGCAATAGAGCCAGTAGTAGGGGCCGAGGAAGAAAGCGAAGCCTTCTTACCCGCCGGGGAGGAGGAAGGAGAGGAGCCAGGCTTACGCTTCTGACTTAAAGAGACCGGTGTCCCAGCAACTACGTACCGGGCAACGGATTCCAGTGTCTCAACAGGAGAAGCTGAACGAGAGCACACACGACGGCCGTTAGGAGAGCGATGGACATCCGCCTGCACCGACAGGCGGCGGGGAGAGTCAATAGATGGAGGAGAAGGATGGGAAGGAGGATCGGAGGGAGACGAGGAAGAAGACACAGGAGACACGACAGACCGGGTAGAAAGAAGGGGAACTCCAGACAGAGGACCAGGAGGGGGACCCTTCGGGACAGAACTCAAAGGAACAGAGGAGGGGGCAGTGGGCGTATCAGGGTCCAAGGCCCGGAAACGGTTGTGAGTCTGAGGAAGGTGGGAAGGACGAGGAGAAGAAGAGCGCAACACGCGAGCATAAGAGATATTAGCATAAGGCGGGAGCCGGCGAACCTGGCGCCTCGCCTCAGGAAAAGATAAACGCTCCCGGTGCTTCAAGTTGAGGACGGCTGCCTCAAGCTTGTAATGGATACACGCACGGGAGAAGGTAGGATGGGCCTCACCGCAGTTGAGGCAACGAGCCTGGGGAGAAGTGCACTCCGACTTAGAGTGACCTTCGCCACCACACAAAGGACAGAGAGACAGTCCCAGAGCAGCGGAGGGCACCATGCCCAAACCTCCAGCACTTGTTACAGAGCCGAGGAGAAGGAATGTACTCCTGGACAGAGCACCTGGCACCAGCAAGAATGACAGAGGTGGAAGGGTCCTACCATCAAAGGTAATCTTCACAACCCGAAAGGGTTGACGGCGACGACCACGAGGGGGACGAGTAAACGAGTCCACCTGGAGGACAGAATGGCCCTGGGCATCAAGGATATGCCGAATATCATCGTGGCAGTCCTGCAGATTCCGAACACCGGTTGCAACATGGGGCGGGAGCAGAATAGTGCCAACACTGGCATTCAACTGAGCGTTCTTTGAGACCCGAACAGGGGTCTCGCCAAGGCAGGATAAGGCAGCATCCTGAGAAGGAGCAGCAACGACACGTGTACCGAGACGAGTGGGTTGAAAGTAACAGAGGCATCCACGGAATCAACGAGATGTCGATGGAGGGAGAAATCGTCAGGAGGCGCAGAATCAAGAGGGAGGAGATCAAAATATTTGGCCCACGAAGCGGGACCAAACAAGGCTTGATAGGTATCAGAACGGGAAGGAATCGAGCGAGGGTGGCCGTGACGAGGACGCGTTGAGAACCCCCAGAGAGAGAGGGGTTAAAAGGCGCAGTAGTTACAACTAGAGAGATGGAGCCGCGCCAGGGGACGAGGTAGTCACCACTGGGGGCTTGGGGCTCGACCCAACCACAGAGGAGGGAGGGGAGCCGAGGGGAGGAGTCAGAGAGGCCAAAGGAGGAGCAAGATCGGGCCCAATGCAGTGGAGGCTACAGAGCCTGGTCTTCCAACACGGACCGACTCGGGGGCTTTGTCGCCCACCCCACGAGCCTGAGAAGGTAAAGGAGAAACAGTAGAATCAGTAATCATCATCGCTACGAGAACAAAATATTCATTCACGAATGTGCCCCCACACCCACCATGGAGCCACAATTAGAGGCAGGACACCCAACAGGAAGCTATCGCCGATCATGCCGAGGCCTCCCAGGGGTGCGTCGTGAGTATACGCCCCACAAACGCCACCTTAAGAACCGACAGTCCGTCGAGATCGGGTTCAGTGACGAAAGGGGGATTGACAATAAAAGGTTCCCCTCGCTCTCGACGTTGGGTACTAAAGTTCAACGGGTGCAAGAGTATGCCTCCTCAAGCACCTGGGAGTCAAAATAGAGGAAGTCCAAAGGAAAAGCCAAAACAAGCAAAAGGTCGGCTGGAAACGGCAAGCAGATAGGAGAAGAAGGGGGGGGGGGGAGAGAAAAACGAAACAGAAGGAAAAGGAAAAGGTGTTCAGCATAATTGGAGAGGACGGCAGCAGGAGCACAAGGCTACAAAAGGGGACAGAGGACTGTCCCAAGGAGCATCACACTCCGGCAGCCGCCCACTAAGCCCCCCTCACGGCATCAACGAGCTGAGCGGGGAGGCTGGTTGCAAGTGGCCAGGCTGGTTGCAAGTGGTTGTGACACAGCAAGTTGCAAATGCTCCCACACACAAAACTGATCAAGACAACGCAATATGTCACAAGATGACACACACTGTACGTAGAATTTTTTAAATTAATTTTTACTTGCAAAGCATGCAAATAAGTAACAAATACATACAGAAAACGAACACAAAGGGAAAGAAAACAAAAGAACAAAGGCATACGTCTGAGGGGCCTCACAACAAAAACACAGAACATATGACATAGATCATAACAGGCAGGACAAACAATACCCAACCCCCCCCCCCAAAAAAAAAAAATACGTGAAAACACAGGGAAAAGACATTAAATACAAAAGTACAACACAACCCCAAACAAGTGTACAAAACCACAAGCCTAAAGCGCCTACAGCAAATAATGACATACATGTCAGGAAGGGGCCTGACATGTATGTCAGGCCCCTTCCATTTATTATTATGGTTGGGTGGTGTCGTTGATCCTTCTTTATGGACAACCCAACCCACAACTCGGTAGAGTACTTATACTTTACCAGGAGATCACCCTGGGCGCTTCTGGCTCTTGGAGAGGGGCTCAACGTCACACGTTTAGGGGATGCGGCTCCAATACTTAGCCTCGTTGTCACGTGCACACACCCACTCGAACCGCTGACTCCCCACTCTCCCCTTATGTGATATGATCTCCTCAATCCCCTTTGACTTATTAGTATTCCATTCTACCCTGTCCACAGCTGTGGTTCTTGGTTCTTTCTCTCTCTCGCTCTCCTTCTTTCCTACTTCCTGGGAAACCTCACTAGGACAAGGGCAAACACCAGCAAATTTGAATGCATTTACTGGACAAAGCACACACACAATACATACACACATATAATAATAATAATAATAATAATAATAATAATGAACCCTACACTCTATACTATTTCAGTCAGGTTGCACCCCAACACCATCAGAACTCTATCATCTGCTTATCAAGTGGTATCCTATCTCCTGATTCATCACCTAATACTACCAACCTCCTCAAGTAGGTCAAGTCTTATAACACAATGTTGCACTATCAGCAAGAGAATAGATATATCTATAAACATGTACAAGGAAAATCAGCGTATGAATGAAATAACATAAATGTCAGTATAAATGTTCCTTAATATATGACAATGATCAATCGATCCCCCTATCAGTCCTAGCACACATTATGTATGTCTCTGCAAATAATCCAGCCTACGACTGTAACACTATACTTCAGTATAAGTGCTCCTTGGCACAAAAATGGCAAACAATCACTCACCTTTCACTGCGTCTTGCACGCAGATGACAACCAAACACTCCACCAACTCCCTACAAGTTATCAACCAGAACTTCCCTTCCACATCTGGAAGTTCACTACCCTGACATCTTCAGGTTCTTCCGGGTTTAACTACCAGGATCCTCCGCAGCTCTTCCAGGCTGCTACACCATGAAGTCTTCCTTGACCAACAATGATGCTTCACAATTGGCATCACAGAAGCATGTGAAACTTCATTCAACTACTCCTCTTCTCACAGCTTGAGATCCTCTTCCTCACTGTATGGCTGCTCTCTCATAGAGCTCAGTACTTTCCACTACCTTGGTGTCTCATCAACTACTCCCTCTCTGCTGGCTTCGAAGTTCTCAGCAACTTCTTCCCCAAAGAAAAACTTGCAACCCATTGACACGCCAATAAAAACGTTTCCCCTTAAACACATAGGCAAAATAATCCACACAATATGTTTGCATCCAACATCTATCTGCTCTCTACATGCTGTGAGAGTGGACTCCCCCGTTTGGGCTCGTCCATGCTCCACCCGGCCAGGCGGTCCTCACTCTGGGAGGGTCCTCCACCGCCAGTCACTGTCGACCGCCTGTCGGCTTCAGGCGGTCGACAGGAGAGGACGTGCTGCTTGTCCCTCCATCTGTCTCTCTCATCTCCGTCCTCTCATTTAGGCTTCCTGCCTTACCAAAGCATGTCTAACTTATCAATAAACATTCGCTACTGTCGCTGGGCACACGACCAACTACAAGTAATCACTATAAACTGGCTTAAAATCGTGCTTACCACAGATTGTCTAGTCGAGGGCGCTCTTCCTCTGACGGAGTCGGATCAGGGCACTCCCACAGGCCCACGATAATGTCTCTGGGCGACTTAACAAACACTCCTCGCCGTCCAGGACTTGAGACCACAACGTTCCCAGCTCGATTCCACAGCTGGAACATCTGCACACTTCCTTTCTCTTGAAGGTATATCACTAGGGGTTCCTCTCTGACACACGCCTCCAACAAATTATCCACATTTCATAACCAGTCATTTATCTATTTTCTCATTCACTGCCCACATTCTTAAACTCTCTGTAAAATTTACCCAATTATTTTTACATATGAATCTTCATGTCTGTATATCTCCGACCTTCTAGTCAGGTTAGGCTTGATAGAATAATTCTCAAAGGGGAGACTCGTTTTTCGGCTACCTGGGATCATAACACAGCTGAGTGGCCAGCGCTTCGGAATCGTAATCCTGAGGTTCCGGGTTCGATCCCCGGTGGAGGCGGAATCAAATGGGCAGAGTTTCTTTAAACCTGATGCTCCTGTTACCTATCTTGAGATCTTCTCGAGATGATTTCGGAGCTTTAGTGACCCCGCGGCCTGGTCCTCGACCAGGCCTCCATGTAACACGGGGGGGGGGGGGGGGTTCTCTCTACCTTCTACCCCTTTTTCTCTCTTTACCCGTATTCTTTACTTTAGTTCTTTACCAAGGGACCCCAAGACTTTTACTCGAGCCGACTCCACGCCACGTGGTCTCAAGACGATTTACCGACTTGAGATTCTACAACCCGTATGACGTGAATTAGACTTCTAGCAAATTTCTAGGATCTCCTTTCCGCCGCCACCACCAGATCAGTAACCAAATGAGCAATGATCGAGATCTGGATCGATCACGCTAAGCAATCACCTTGGGGCTTGATTCCCCACTAGTAATAACTACCCCTTGATCTTACGTGTGTGGTTAATTAAAATCAACAGGAGTAATAATCCTGATTCGGTGTTAGAATCGGCGTCCAATTCAACTCGACCACGTGGGGACCACGTGACAAGGACAATTTCACAAAAATACAAAAGAAAAATGGAAATAATAAAAATGCACATTAACTAATTAATTTATTCAAAATTAAGCAAAATCTAAATAATTGGCACTCCCTAACTGAAATATGCCCCGACTATAAATTTAACGGCAATGAGTGGACTATTCCCTACAATTACTCGTAAAGCAACTCTACCTTCTATGTTGACCCGCTTGGGTGGAGTGCTGGTCTTATGGGAGGTGAGATGGTGACCTCCCACAGTTGATCCCGATACCCCACTGCCCGTCCTCTCTCTCTGCTCCTCTACCCAGACGCCTAGATCTGTATTCTTCCGCTAGTATCTAAGTTACTTTGCCAGGCTTAAGTTATAACAATTAACCTCTGTTGTACTGAATGTTCCAGATTGGTTGATTTATTGTACTGAAGTTAAATTACACAAACATCTTAAGGAAGAGCTATTCTCAATTACAAAATAGCTATTTGACCTTTGAGAAATAGAGGACATGGAACCTCGTGACCTATGACCTCCGGTCACTCCGCATCACAGCCTAGTTCTTGCTCATGACGTCACTGATGGTGACTTAAACTCCTTCTTCTAATAATTAGAGTACTCTTGATTTTATAAGCAGTAATACTATACAATACAATTTGAATGCAAAATGAATGAAGGCTAATTTCTCTAAATAAGTGAATATTACAGAATGATTCATTATGCGAGACTGAACAAAGGCATCAGGTTATTTTCACCGCTAATTCCCTGGGGGATGCTTCCGGGTCGACACCAAGCGGGTCCAGCTTCCCATTCTCCCTTGTAACTAAACATTCTGGAATCTTCTGGATAATTCTTACAACAAACCCAGTTTGTTACATCCACCCCCAGGAAGCAACCCGTGACAGCTGACTATCACCCAGGTACCTATTTTAATGCTAGGTAACAGGGGCATAGAGTGAAAGAAACTCTGCCCATTGTTTCTCGCCGGCGCCCGGGATCGAACCCGGGACAACAGGATCACAAGGCCAGTGTGCTGTCCGCTCAGCCGATTGGCTCCCTCCTACCTAGTAGTAAACAAGTACCTGGGAGTTAGACGGCTGCTATGGGCTGTTTCCTGAGGGTGTGTAACAAAAAGGAGACCTGGTTGAGGACCGGGCCGTGGGGACGCTAAGCCCCGAAACCATCTCAAGATAATCTCAAGATAATCATGAAACACAAACATAAAAGAACCAAATGAAAGGTAACACACAAAACACATTACAGTAGCCTGTCCACGACAGACAGAAACAAAACACAAATAAAACAGGAGAAAGCAAAACATAAAAATACAATACAGGTACAAAAACACAAAGAAGAACAAAACCATGGAACATAAAGAAACCTAAAGCACACAACCATAAGCGTGAAGGGCCTACAGCAGACAGCGCGCGGCAGCAGCAAGCAATGCCCCGCCTACCCCATACTTCTCTGGAAATTCCGCCACCGGAAATCGGAGGCAATACTCCTCTCAAATAAGATGGGTGGTGCGGCCCATAGCATCAGCCGCACCACCCACCACAGGTGGAGGGATCACCCCCCACTGCGGGGAATCCTCTGTGGAAAAAACAGAAGTTAACATAGAAACAAGGTCATCAGCGGCGGCAGCAGGCAAGTGACCCTCCGCCACCACAGTCATAGTCGACACCGCCGCCCCAGGGACCACCTCACCAACACTCGCAGACTCGCAGGCGTCAAATTCACCCACATCGGCCCAGGCAAAAGTAGAAGAACGCCTCGAGTCCTTGGGACCTGGCCGCACATCTTCAGAGCTGGAGGTGGTAAAAGAAGCGCATGGGGGATGTACTTTTGCACGGCATAAGACAGCAGGCTCGATGACAGGGGGACTGGTCCCACCACAGCGGGAGACCCTGCCTCCACATCACCTAAACGCACAACCGGGACAAGCAGCGGGGACGGAGAGACAGGATCCACTGGACAAGGCAGAGGGTCAGACGCAGAATATGGAGGGGCAGGCGCAGCAGACGGAGATGGAGCACCTGGGAGAACTACAGTAGCACCAGGAACGCCATTAACAGCACGGCACCCAACCGAGGACGGCACAACCTCCGGGGCACAAGCCCCATCAGAAGAAGGCGCACCGTCTGACACAGGGTGCAGCACCTCAGCCAAGGGCACGTCCACGAATTCATCCACCGAGTCCTCCTCCACAGCTAACGGCGGGAAATCTTCCTCACGAAAGAGATTCACTTGCTGGACGACAGCTGCTGAGCAGGCAGCAGCTAGGTGGCCCGACAAACCTCAGCGAAAACACGTGTGAGGCTGACGGGCATAATATACCTGGATGTAATACCCCATGAGCCGCACTGTGGATGGGATATCCGACCGCAGCTGCATTCCCAGAGTGCGGATACTAGTCCGGACGCCCCACAGCTTCCCGGAGGAAACCACACTGAGCCTCACACTCAAGACAGCACTAAACTGCCCAAAATATCTCCGCGGCAGCTCCTCCGGGAATTCAAGGGGAGCACCATGCACGCTGACAAAGGTGAGGGCCCCACTGTGGTCTGAGATGATCACCGTACTGGCAGCGTCCGGCAGGAGCGAGGACCGCCCCTCGTAATGAAGTAGAAACTCCCTGTAGTCATCCTCATATACAAACTACACAATACCCTGATGTGATGACACCAATTCCACACCATAGATCGCCGCCACGGAGACACGCAACATATCACACATTACTAATTTTACGGCTGGGTAGTCGGCCCATCCAGTAAATTCCAGGCCCACCGAATGAGTCCGCAAAATGGGGAGAAGGGAGTTCCTCCCCATCACACAAGACATGTTAACAAACGACAAGCGTCCACCAAGCACCACGCACGCTGGGTGGAGGTGCCCGCCTGTACAGGCGGGCACCTCCACACCCCTGCTGGCTGGTGGCGAACCTTCAGCATGAAGAATTAGAGGTAACGACACGCAAGTAATTTTGCATCAGTAGTTAAGGCCTGTCTTTCCTCAAATATGGCCTGCAAAACACTAAACTACCCAGAGTCAACACCTGGCCATGTACATCATGAGCGCCATTTTCTGATACAGTATCTGCCTTACTCCTAATAGATATACACAATACACTTGTTTTACTAAGCAAAGAACGAATGTGTGAATCCATTATAAACAAAAAATTTTTCACATCGTTGAAATTTCACATCAACAAACTAGTCACAATATGCCAACAATGTGTCAGCACTACAATATCCAGTCACTTGAACTCTCTGTAACTGAATACTTAGATCACATTTTTACCCTTCCAGCAATAGTGTTTAAATTGATTATGAAGACTTTTCATGTTGTCACATTCGACATAAAGCGTCCTGCTCATAAACCCGCTCGAAGCCAAGTGCTTCGTTACAGCTCAGCTATTTAACTTACAGCTTGAGCCCCAAGCTGTAAGTCAAATACTGACTTGTAAATTACACAAAAAATAGAAATCAGTATATCACTTATACGTTGTGAACCCTTTTGCTCTTTGTTTTGATAAAGCTTAGGAAAACGCATTTGTCTAAATGCTTCGTTCACCTACTTTGTTCAAGGTGGATGTCTCAGGTAACTGAAGAGTTAGTCAGCTTGTTGTGGGGGGTTGCATCCTGGGCGGGGTCGGTAATTTGACCCTTGGTGGGGGGTGCTCGATATAAGCCTAACGTGTATAAATACACTCTGGCTTCCTGTCCCTCGACAGTGAATTATTATATTTTAAATATGCGTTAAAGTTCTTTGTGTGTGAAATATTTAGGAAGTGTGCACTTGGGAAGTACGGTGTGACTGATTCATTTGGCTAAAGTTTTGAGGTGAGACTGTGATGAAACACCACCTTGCTTCGAATGGATTTCTAGCGGACTCATTCGAATCTCGAAAGCAAGATCTGAATCCTTTCACGTATCACATCAGCCTTCCTCATGAACAAAGACCAAATACTCATTAATCTACCCGTCAAATTTACAACGCTTTATACGTGACTTACAACAGATGACGTTCGAACTTTTCTCGAACATTATTTTGCTGACGTTCCTATTCGAATCGCAGCTATAAAGGCTTCACCCAATAATTTCCAATGGAACCTAAACACCGTAACCTAATCGAACCTTGACGTATCTCTACAGCAGGGTATAATTATTAAAATATATATTATTTATTATATTGATAATTTGATTAGTCTAATTAGACTACATGATAAGTTAATATTGAGAAATGCGTTTTTGGGGGTCGGTCTGAGTTGAAGCAGTGTAGCCTGAAGACGGGTCGTTAGGGCACTGATTCATGCTGTGTTTGTGCTGTGCTTGTGCTGTGCTTGTGCTGTGCTTGTGCATACGAACACTTTATCTGAAACAATTCACCGCTTCTGATGGTTAATAGAAACCTTTGTTTAGTCAGAGTGATTGACTGGGACAGGCTGCTGTAAGGTTAATGCCAGATTGTGATCAGTACAATTATAGTGTTGAAAAGGGTGCAGGCATCTTAACTAATCAATTCTACTCGGCTAAGGTTCTCAAAGTATACTTAAGTACATTGAGCTGTGTACGAGAAATTCGGGCGGAAAACGGCACTACTGCTGTACGTGGGCAGGTGTTGACTCTGGGCAGTTAAGTGTGTTACAGAACACATTACAGGAAAGACGGACCTTAACTGCTCTTGCAAAATGACTTAGTGTCGTTTACCTCTAATTCTTCGTAAAGTGTTTGTCATCTTGTGGGACAATATTACGTCGTCTTGATAAATTTGTGAGTGTGAGAGCATTTGGAACTTGTTACGTCACAACCACTTGTCCCAGCCTGAACACTTGCCCCAGCCTGACCACTTGTCACAGCCTGATCACTTGCCCCAGCCTGACCACTTGCCCCAGCCTAACTACTTACCCCAGCCTGACCACCTGCCCCAGCCTGACAATTGCCCCAGCCTGACCACTTGCCCCAGCCTGACTACTTGCCTCAGCCTGACCACTTGCCCCAGCCTGACCACTTGCCCCAGCCTGACCACTTGCCCCAACCTGACCACTTGCCCCAACCTGACCACTTGCCCAAGACTGACCACTTGCCTCAGCTTGACCACTTGCCCCAGTCTGACCACTTGTCCCAGCCTGACCATTTGCCACAGCCTAACCACTTGCCCCCCAGCCTAACCACTTGTCCCAGCCTGACCACCTGTCCTAGCCTGACCACATGCCTCAGACTGACCACTTGCCTCAGCTTGACCATTTGCCCAAGCCTGACTATTGGCCCCAGCCTGACCACTTGATTCAGCCTGACCACTTGCCCCAGCCTGATCACTTGCCCCAGCCTGACCACTTGTAACCAGCCTGACCACTTGCCCCAGCCTGACCACTTGTAACCAGCCTGACCACTTGCCCCAGCCTGACCACTTGCCCCAGCCTGAATAGTTTGCCCCAGACTGACCACTTGCCCAGCCTGAATAGTTGCCCCAGACTGACCACTTGCCCCAGCCTGACCACTTGTAACCAGCCTGACCACTTGCCCCAGCCTGAACAGGTGCCCCAGCCTGAACAGGTGCCCCAGCCTGACCACTTGCCCCAGCCTGACCACTTGCCACAGCCTGACCACTTGCCCCCAGCCTGACCACATGCCCCCAGCCTGACCACTTGCCCCAGTTTGACCACTTGCCCCAGCCTGACCACATGCCCCAGCCTGACCACTTGCCCCAGCTTGACCACTTGCCCCAGCCTGACCACTTTCCCAGCCTGACACTTTGCCCCTTCCTGACCACTTGCCCCCAGCCTGACCACTTGCCCCAGCTTGACCACTTGTCCCAGCCTGATCACTTACCCAAGCTTGACCACCTACCCCAGCCTAACAATGCCCAAGCCTGACCACTTGCCACAGCCAAACTACTTACCCCAGCCTGACCACCTGCCCCAGCCTGACAATTGCCCCAGCCAGATGACCTCTGGCCCCAGGCTGACTACTTGCCTCAGCCTAACCACTTGCCCCAGCCTGACTATTTGCCCCAGCCTGACCACTTGCCCCAGCCTGACCACTTGCCCCCAGGATGACCACTTGCCCCAGCCTGAACACTTGCCCCAGCCTGACCACTTGCCCACCTGACCACTTGTAACCAGCCTGACCACTTGTCCCAGCCTGACACCTTGCCTCTTCCTGACCACTTGCCCCCAGCCTGACCACTTGTCCCAGCCTGATCACTTGCCCAACCTGGCCACTTACCCCAGCCTGACCACCTACCCCAGCCTAACAATTGCCCCAGACTGACCACTTGCCCCAGCCTAACTACTACCCAGCCACACCACCTGCCCCTGCCTGACTATTTGTCCAGCCTGACCACTTGCCCCAGCCTGAATATTTACCCCAGCCTGACCACTTGCCCCAGCCTGACCACTTGCCCCAACCTGACAACTTGCCGAAGACTGACCACTTGCTTCAGCTTGACCACTTGCCCCAGTCTGACCACTTGTCCCAGCCTGACCATTTGCCACAGCCTAACCACTTGCCCCCAGCCTGACCACTTGTCCCAGCCTGACCACCTGTCCCAGCCTGACCACATGCCTCAGCCTGACCACTTGCCTCAGCCTGACCACTTTCCCCAGTCTGACCACTTACCCCAGCCTGACTATTTGCCCCAGCTTGACCACTTGCCTCATCCTGACCACTTGCCTCAGCTTGACCACTTGCCCCAGCCTGACCATTGGCCCCAGCCTGACCACTTGATTCAGCCTGACCACTTGCCCCAGCCTGACCACTTGACCCAGCCTGACCAATTGCCCCAGCCTGACCACTTTGTAACCAGCCTGACCACTTGCCCCAGCCTGACCACTTGCCCCAGCCTGATAGTTGCCCCAGACTGACCACTTGCCCAGCCTGACCACTTTTAACCAGCCTGACCACTTGCCCCAGCCTGAACAGGTGCCCCAGCCTGAACAGGTGCCCCAGCCTGACCACTTGCCACAGCCTGACCACTTGCCCCCAGCCTGACCACATGCCCCCAGCCTGACCACTTGCCCCAGCTTGACCACTTGCCCCAGCCTGACCACTTACCCCAGCCTGACCACGTGTAACCAGCCTGACCACTTGCCCCAGCCTGACCACTTGCCCCAGCCTGAATAGTTGCCCCAGACTGACCACTTGCCCCAGCCTGACCACTTTTAACCAGCCTGACCACTTGCCCCAGCCTGAACAGGTGCCCCAGCCTGACCACTTGTCCCAGCCTGATCACTTACCCAAGCTTGACCACCTACCCCAGCCTAACAATTGCCCCAGCCTGACCACTTGCCACAGCCA
>WNGS01166226.1:19799320-19804979 GCA_020271785.1 Procambarus virginalis | reverse complement strand
CTCATGGCTCTCGGGTCCTTTAATCCAGTTCATCCAGTAGTTGTCGAGATCCAGCATTGGCTGTTTCTTGTTCACAGTAAGTTTAAGTCGGTTGAGTTTTGTTGGGTTCCCAGCCATATTGGCGTGTCTTTAAATGAGCGTGCGGATGCTTCCACCAAGGAAGCTGTCCACTCTTGTCCCATCTCTCGTAAAGGTATTGGCATCCATATTCCGACTTTTACCCAGTTATCCATTCCTCCATCCTTACCCGTTGGCAGGCTTCTTGGTCGTCTGTTACTGGTAAGAAACTCCGTACTCTTAAATGTTGTGTTTCCTCGTGGCCGTCCTTCTATCACCGTAACCGGCGATGGGAAACTGCTCTGGCGAGATTGCGTATTGGCCATACTCGCTTAACCCATGGTCACTTGATGGAGCGCTGCCCTGCTCCTTATTGTCCTAATTGCATTGTCCCTCTTACGGTCGTGCATGTCCTTCTTGAATGTCCTGACTTCAGGGACGAGCGTGTGTCTTGCATTCCGACCGTCCCTCGTGGTCACCTGTCCCTCGATAGAATTCTTAGTGACACGGATACTTTTGATATCGTTCGCCTTATGCGTTTTTTGTTCTCGTATTGGCATCCTTGGTGATATTTAGCGCCCTCTGATTATTCAACACACTTGATGGTGCTACATAGCCTTCCCGGTTTGGTGCCTTCTTTTGATAATTACTTGCCCCCAGCCTGGCCACTTGCAACCAGCCTGGCCACTTGCAACCAGCCTAGCGACTTGCAACCAGCCTGGCCACTTGCTACCAGCCTGGCCACTTGCAACCAGCCTGACCACTTGCAACCAGCCTGACCACTTACAACCAGCCTGGCCACTTGCCCCCAGCCTGGCCACTTGCAACCAGCCTGGCCACTTGCCCCCAGCCTGGCCACTTGCCCCAAGCCTGGCCACTTGCCCCCAGCCTGGCCACTTGCAATCAGCCTGGCCACTTGCCCCCAGCCTGGCCACTTGCCCCCAGCCTGGCCACTTGCAACCAGCCTGGCCACTTGCAACCAGCCTGGCCACTTGCCCCAGCCTGGCCACTTGCCCCCAGCCTGGCCACTTGCCCCCAGCCAGGCCACTTGCCCCAGCCTGACCACTTGCCCCAGCCTGACCACTTGCAACCAGCGTGGCCACTTGCCCCCAGCCTGACCACTTGCCCCAGCCTGAAAATTTGCCCCTAGCCTGAAAACTTGCCCCCATCATGACCACTTGCAACCCGCCTGGCCACTTGCAACCAGCCTGGCCACTTGCCCCCAGCCTGGCCACTTGCCCCCAGCCTGGCCACTTGTCTCCAGCCTGGCCATTTGCCCCCAGCCTGGCCACTTGCCCCAGCCTGGCCACTTGCCCCCAGCCTGGCCACTTGCCCCCAGCCAGGCCACTTGCCCCAGCCTGACCACTTGCCCCAGCCTGACCACTTGCAACCAGCGTGGCCACTTGCCCCCAGCCTGACCAACTTGCCCCAGCCTGACCACTTGCCCCCAGCCTGAAAATTTGCCCCCAGCATGACCACTTGCCCCACCCTGGCCACTTGCCCCCAGCCTGACCACTTGCTACCAGCGTGACCACTTGCCCCAGCCTGACCACTTGCCCCCAGAATGACCACTTGCCCCAGCCTGGCCACTGCCCCAGCCTGACTACTTGCTCCAGCTTGACCACGTGCCCCAGCCAGACCACTTGCCCCCAGCCAGACCACTTGTCCCCAGCCTGACAACTTGCCCCCAGCCTGACAACTTGCCCCCAACCTGACAAATTGCCCCCAGCCTGACAACTTGCCCCAGCCTGACCACTTGCCCCAGCCTGACCACTTGCCCAAGCCTGACCACGTGCCCCAGCTTGACCACTTGCCCTCAGCCTGACCTCTTGCCTCCAGCCTGACCACTTGCCCCCAGCCTGACCACTTGCCTCCAGCCTGACCACGTGCCCCAGCCTGACCACTTGCTTCAACCTAACCACGTGCCCCAGCCTGACCACTTGCCCCCAGCCTGACCACTTGCCCCCAGCCTGACCACTTGCCCCTACCTGATCACTTGCCCCAGCCTGACCACGTGCCAAAGCCTGACCACTTGCCCCCAGCCTGACCATTTGCCCCAGCCTGACCATTTGCCCCAGCCTGACCACTTGCCCCCGGCCTGGCCACTTGCCCCAGACTGACCACTTGCCCCAGCCTGGCCACTTGCCTCAGCCTGACCACTTGCCCCAGCCTGACCACTTGCCCCAGCCTGACCACTTGCCCCCAGAATGACCACTTGCCCCAGCCTGGCCTCTTTCCCCAGCCTGACCACTTGCCCCAGCCTGACCACTTGCCCCAGCCTGACCACTTGCCCCAGCCTGACCACTTGCCCCAGCCTGACCACTTGCCCCAGCCTGACCACTTGTCCCAGCCTGACCACTTGCACCAGCCTGGCCACTTGCACCAGCCTGACCACTTGCACCAGCCTGGCTACTTGCACCAGCCTGACCACTTGCCCCAGCCTGACCACTTGCACCAGCCTGACCACTTGCACCAGCCTGACCACTTGCCCAGCCTGACCACTTGCACCAGCCTGACCACTTGCCCCAGCCTGACCACTTGCCCCAGCCTGACCACTTGTCCCAGCCTGACCACTTGCACCAGCCTGGCCACTTGCACCAGCCTGACCACTTGCACCAGCCTGACCACTTGCCCCAGCCTGACCACTTGCACCAGCCTGACCACTTGCCCCAGCCTGACCACTTGCCCCAACCTGACCACTTGCCCCAGCCTGACCACTTGCCCCAGCCTGACCACTTGCCCCAGTCTGACCACTTGCCCCAGCCTGACCACTTGTCCCAGCCTGACCACTTGCCCCAGCCTGACCTCACTACACGAGGGACTTCAGCCTCCTCGTCTACAGCCCAAGGTAAGCAACACCTCGATGCTCAAGCACCACCTTTACCAGCGCTGCTTATAGTAGCAGGCATCCATCTTATATACCTGGAATATAATGACTTTTCATGTGGTATATGAGGATTTTAATGTATAAAAACAAGTGTAAAATATATAATTAGTTTTCATACCATTGCAGGTAACGGCTCGTTGCTTCAGAAATCATCCAATTGTTAAGGTAAGTAAGAATTTCCTTCTGTTAGTGGTCACTAGTGTAAATATAAGCCAAGTTTACCTGGAGAAATGGGCGTCGCCAAGTTACAGGTTTTAAGTGGAAAAGGAGCCCCCTTGGTGAACGATTCTTGTGGGTACAGTCCTGTGTAATGGGTGTGTGGAGGCGTAATTGCAGGCTGAAATACGTCCAGCAAGAGGGATCTGGCCGGTCAATTTTCGTTGAGGACTGTTGACAGGTCTGGTAATGGGAGTACATTATTACAGAAAACTAGATAAACCCCTGTTGACCGACCACCTGTTAATTTGTTGGGTCTCTCGGGTATTTCAATACCTGGCAAAAAAGTGACTTTGTTACAAGGTTTAGAGTATGGAGCTGTACACGTGCTCCCAGAGAGACATTATGTGTCACAATGATCTAATTCAGATAATTCTATGATACAAAAATATCGACAATTATGTACGCTGATGGAGAGGTAGCAAACTACAAAGCACATTGAGGTTGCAGTATCTGCAGAGGTGGCAAATGGGGCAAGCATCAAACTGATTTATGCTAAGGCAAGATTCGTCGTAAATATTGGAGAGTAGTGTTGTTGTTGAGGAGAGGTGACCTGTCACTGCTGGCGGGTGTAGTGACAGGTGAGTGTTGAGGAGAGGAGAGGTGACTGTCACTGCTGGTGGGTGTAGTGACAGGTGAGTGTTGAGGAGAGCAGAGGTGACTGTCACTGTTGGCGGGTGTAGTGACAGGTGAGTGTTGAGTAGAGCAGAGGTGACTGTCACTGCTGGCGGGTGTAGTGACTGGTGAGTGTTGAGGAGAGCAGAGGTGACTGTCACTGTTGGCGGGTGTAGTGACTGGTGAGTGTTGAGGAGAGGAGAGGTGACTGTCACTGCTGGCGGGTGTAGTGACAGGTGAGTGTTGAACGACAGGTGAACGTCAGTGAATAATGGAGAACCGCCTGACAAATACGGGTCCTCGTGCCCGGACTCAGTAAAGCACCACAACATTAAGACCCGTGGGGCGGAGTGGGTAAGATTGGAGCAAAAAAATGATAGAAAAACGGGCGAAATTGTAAGCCCTTAGGCAGGATTGGGAGAAAGACGAGCAGACCTCCCAGTAGAAAGATAGCTTAAGTTGGAAGCTTTAAGGTTAGTGAAGGTATAAAATGCTTGAAGGAAAATATATTTTGAAGGTTAAAAGTGTCTGTTTTTTAACTTAATAGTTGAAAAATACTTACGAAATTACACACTTGGACTGAAATATTTTAATTTTGAACTTCGACTTAGAACTAGAGCTGAAGCCCATCTAAATTTTCTTCTTTGCCTTAGTCTCCAGCTTCTATAATTTTTATTTCATTAAAATCGGAAATAAACTTACGAAGGTACGAGGGAGGTCTATGACTTGGAACGAGAGTCGGAGTCCAATAACTAGCACTTGTCCCTTGACTCCGTCTGAAATATGACTGTTTAAAATTTTATTTAATTTGGTTGCATACTTACTAAATTATGACAGACGACATTTGGAGGCCGGCCCGAGAGCTAACGGCCGACCTTACCTTTCTAGACTTAAGGTCTGAAGCCGGAACAGGAAGTTTGACAACACGAGACAGACCCTAAAAAAAGGTGAAGCCAAATCCGGTGTGTACCCGTACCCGAATTTTCCCCTCAAAACCTTAAATGATAATCGTACCTTTTGCCCAGGCTTTAGATAAACCCTAAAAAGGTCCTTTTCAGGGTCATAGCCCTCTCTTAGGGTCTTTCAGGGGTAAAAAAAGAACATTTTGGGGTCTTTTGCTCATTCCTTAAAGAGGCCTGAAGCCAAATCCAAAATTTTGCCTAAAACCAAAAATCCTGGAATTGTCTTAATTTCCCCTACTAATGCGAACAAGGTAACCAATGTTTGTGATGACATATTCTATAGTTACCTAAGGTGACTCCTTACATCACCCACAACAGCTAGGCTGTATATGTCACCATCCCCTAGTAACATACAACGCACCCTTACCTCACCTCCCCTACACCTACCCATGCCTGACTTTCCCCAACACCTGGCCACTCTCCAACAAATCTCCCCCCACCATTACATCAATACTTCTCCAATTTCTCTCGCTAGTCTCTAGGGAGCCACGCCCCACGCCCACATCTTCCTCTTCACCCCACACCCAGTCGCTGGATAATGTGGGGGGCGCCGAGGGAGGAGCCTGAACACGTTATGGGGCCAGTCGACCATTAAGAGAGATGAATGGGGCTCGAGCGGGGGTCCCCCTTGCCAGACATTAAGTCCCCACCTCGTTAATCATAGCGTCTTGGAGGGGGCCCGTGTCGCCAGCTGCCATTACTAAGCTTTAATATGCCAGCTCAAGCTGCAGGGCACGTGCATGAGAAACCTGTGAGGAACCTGTGAGGAACCTGTGAGGAACCTGTGAGGAACCTGTGAGGAACCTGTGGGGAACCTGTGAGGAACCTGTGGGGAACCTGTGGGGAACCTGTGGGGAACCTGTGGGGAGATGGCTGTGAGGAACCTGTGGGGAGATGACTATGAGGAACCTGTGAGGAACCT
>WNGS01166226.1:19789320-19794320 GCA_020271785.1 Procambarus virginalis | reverse complement strand
AATGCAGGTCAGAAAGGTTCCATGTTCAACAAGCCACAATGCAGGTCAGAAAGGTTCCATGTTCAACAGCCACCAGGCAGGTCAGAAAGGGTTCCATGTTCAACAAGCCACAATGCAGGTCAGAAAGGTTCCATGTTCAACAAGCCACAATGCAGGTCAGAAAAAACAGGGAGATGCTGTGTCATCCATGGCGTTATAAACCCATGGAATCACCGAAGCCGGAAATGCCAAATACTCCTGCAATTTAAGATCCAGCTTGATACGAGCATCAACACACAGGGGGTGGACCTTTGACAAGCCACCGGCTTCCTGTGGTTGTCCTCGCTGCTAGAGAGATGGTCTATCTCGGGTAAATATGCCAACTGAATCATTGTGAGGATGATAGTCAACATAGTTACAGCGATGAAGGTAAAGTCGGGCAGAGTAGAGAAGATGGAGAAAGGTTAGAGGTTGATGAACAATAGGGAAGGTGGCAAAAGGTAGTAAAAGTGAAAAAGAGTAAGATAGGATAAGGAAGACAGGAAGAGAAGGGTGGATAGCGAGAGGAGGATAGAGAGTGGAAGACTGAGAGGAGGTAGTGGAGGAGTGGGGTTGGAGGGGGGGGGTAGCAGGACGAGGCAAGATACCCCTCTTAATATTTCATAAATATTAAATATCTGTTTGTCGGTCCGAGGCTGGACGACTAAAGCATCCAGAGACTACCTTCATCCAATTCTTTCCAATACTTGCTGTTGGATACATGCCGACATGACCAGATCTGAACTGGAATCAAACAAATTAATGAGGCACTGTGCAAGACTTACTCCCACGAGAAATTTCAACAATATGATTCGAGTTTCAATTATTACAAACACTTAAAAATCTAAACAAAATATTCTACCTATCATACTTTGGCCATAAGAGTCAAATACCTATATGTAAACGACACGTCTGGGATACAAAATATTCTCTTTCTCTCCGCCAACAGTGAACTATCTATTCCCTCCCCCCCCCCCCCCGCAAGTGGAAGGAAGACTGCCACATGCTTTTTAATATCGAAAAATGCAAGATCTTCCATATTGATGTTAACAGAGCCCATCACAACTATCAAATCATCAACATTACTTTACAACAGATTGATGAAGAAAAGGGTCGGGGAGACGGTCGGCCGAGCGGACAGCACACTGGGACTTGTGATCCTGTGGTTCCGGTTCGATCCCGGGCGCCGGTGAGAAACAATGGGCAAAGTTTCTTTCACCCTATGCCCCGTTACCTAGCACTAAATAGGTAACTGGGTGTTGTAGGCAGCTGTCACGGGCTGCTTCCTGGGGGTGGAGGCCTGGTCGAGGACCGGGCCGCGGGGACACTAAAGCCCCGAAATCATCTCAAGATAACCTCAAGAGATAACCCCCCCCCCCTAGTGGGACAGAGGGAGAGACAGATAAAGAGAAGACGAGAGAGAGACAGAATGTGTGTGTGAGAGAGAGGAGAGAGAGAGAAGAGAACATAATACGTGAGACGTTCACTCCCTGCTTCTCGGGTTGCTAATTACCGGACTTAGAGCCCCCTTCCCTCTCCTGCGTCTCTCTCTCCCACCATCATCCCAACTTCCTATTTTCTCTCTCTGCTTCTCACTTTCTTCATGCTTTTCAGCTTTTGTTTTTCTCATTCTAACCATTTAAACAAGCTGTGAAAGAGGATTATAGCAGGTGATGAAAAGTGCATTGAGTCACACCACCTGGAAAAGGTAGTTGGGTTGATTGACACCACCTGGAGAGGAGAGGTGCTTTGGATCATGCACCTAGTGAGGGCCGGTGGGTTGGATCATGCCACCTAGTGAGGGCAGGTGGTTGGATCATGCCACCTAGTGAGGGCAGGTGGGTTGGATCATGCCACCTAGTGAGGGGAGGTGGGTTGGATCATGCCACCTAGTGAGGGCAGGTGGGTTGATCATGCCACCTAGTGAGGGGAGGTGGGTTGGATCATGCCACCTAGTGAGGGCAGGTGGGATGGATCATGCCACCTAGTGAGGGGAGGTGGGTTGGATCATACCACCTAGTGAGGGGAGGTGGTTGGATCATGCCACATAGTGAGAAAAAAATTTATCATCTGAAGTCAGAAAGAGAAAATCGCTTTATAATTTATATCACCTAGAATCCGCTGTCTCTAGAACATGTAGCCCAAGAACGCCCTTGCCACGCTACACAATACACATGCAGAGGTGCCATATGTCAAACCTCTGAACTTAAGGACCTGATCTACATTATCAGCCTCTGGTGAACTAAATCCCACTATTGAAGATTAAAAAGAGGAACGGTTAACTAAATAAAAGTTTACTGAAATATACTAAAATATATTGAGAAGTCAGACACTGCTGCTTGGCTAGGCTGTCACTGCAGCATCATGACGCAGCTGTACCATAATAAATGGTTACAACCATAAAATTATGATTGGAACAAAATTAATAAAGGAAAGTAGAGCAAAACTAACATAGTTCAAGAGGGTGTAAAAAGAGACAATGATGAAAGAGCGAAATTGAAATCAAAATTAGCAATTAATACTGTGAAGACTCTTGATGCTGAGAGGGAGACAATGACGACAGGAAATTATGAGAGATCGGCTTCCTTAATGAGAAACATCTGAGAAGTGACGCTGATGAATTGTCAAAAACTTATGTCTTGACAGCAAGACTGGTAATTCGGTCAGCCAGTGTCTATGTTCCTCAGATTTTCTTTGCTTACGCTGCAATAAGATAATAAGTATAAAAGAAAACAAACACAAAATATTTAAGAATCAGAGGTTTTAGACACTAATAAACCAACCTATTTACATACAAATATATAAAAAAACAAATCAAATTTTACAACTACAAAGTGGTATAGCTCTCTTCTCGGTGTATACACTGAGACTCCACTTTAGTCCTGGACTATACTCAAGGCTACAGTATATTTCAGTTTGTCTTGCACGACACAATGACGGGATGAACGTTACACTGAAGAGATACGCGACACACTGATGGGATACACGACACACTGAAGGAGGGATACACGACACACTGTGGGATACACGACACACTGAAGGAGGGATACACGACACATTGAGGAGATACATGACACAATGTCGTGCTCTGACTAATTTTACATAGATAGGACTATCTACGTTAGATAGAGTCCTATCTATGTAAGGATAGGTAGATAAGTGTACTGTACAATAGATATATATCCTTGACCTATCATTAGGAGTTAAATATCGCAATTAACAATCGTTCATGCTGAAAATCAATCGTAAAGTCATAGATATCGAAAAAGGTGTCGTGGATTTGAGGGATAGAATAACAGTCAACTATCAAAATAACCCATAAAATGGATTAATAGCCATAGACTTAGCCCACGTTTGTAGCTGAAGAGATCTGAAGGGGAATAATTGTTATCTTTCACATGCTACTTTGCTTAAGTTATGTTAATTAATATGTTCTGTGCATAGAAGAAAATTGTCTCTTTGGATAATTGCTTTCCTTGAGCCCTAAGGAGCACTTACACCAAGTGGGACCTTTGAACTATGAAAGGCAGTAATAATACCTTAAAGCAAGTCTTCCAGGCTTTACATTAAGTTACTAAGAGCAGTAATATATATATATATATATCTATATATATATATATAATATATATATCTATATATACATATGCGAACAAGCCTGAATGGTCCCCAGGACTATATGCGAATGAAAACTCACACCCCAGAAGTGACTCGAACCATATTCCCAGGAGCAACTCAACTGGTATGTACAAGACGCCTTAAACCACTGACCATCCCGACCGGACATAATGAGGTGATAGCCGAAGCTATTTGAACCACCTCCCACCGCCGGCACTCGGATAGTTATCTTGGGCATAGCATTTTACCAAATCAACAGTTGCGTTGCAAATCCATACCAGTTGCGTTGCTCCTGGGAGTAGGGTTTCGAGTCACTTCTGGGGTGTGAGTTTCATTCGCATATAGTCCTGGGGACCATTCAGGCTTGTTCGCATTTGTGTTCCTCACGTGTGCCCCAAAGATTCCTACCTCTCTTATGGCTTTGAAGTATAGTGTAGGGGATACAGCGTGCAACTGCCACCTCGTTGGCCAGTGTTCGAGTCCCCTGGTGGGTGGAGTGTCTAAAAAGTTATATATATATTATATATATATATATATATATATATATATATATATATATATATATATATATATTGGTATATTTTGGTAGCAGTCTTTCCTGTAGACATATATTATAAAATATGACCGAAAAAGTAAGATTAATAATTCTAACACGAATTTTCTCTATTTTCCTTATGTTTCTTTTTACTTGTGACGGTAAAATAAAAATCAATTCTCCAAAATTCATTTTTTATTTCTAGTCTGACGCGACACTTGAGCCGTTTCGTAAAACTTATTACATTTTCAAAGACTTTAGTTTACACACACACAAAACAACTATAACTGAACAGAGTTTAAACAGCTTTTCTTTTTTATACCTGCATTTGGGTGAGGTGACATGTTACAATGTTTGGGGTGAGGTGAACACAACACAAAACACGAAACAATGGGTATAAGCTATAGGGAAGAATAGATCTGTAACTGCAGAAGGCCTATTGGCCCATATTTCTTGATGTTTTCTATATTGGAGCGGAGTCTTGAAGTGGGTAGATATAGTTGTGCGTTAATTGGCTGTTGATTGCTGGTGTTGACTTCTTGATGTGTAGTGCTCGCAGATGTCAAGCGCCTGTTGTCGCTGTATCTATCAATGATTTTCTGTGTTGTTTTGTTAAGATTTCTCTGGTGATGGTTTGGTTGGGGAAGAGATTAGTGTTCCTTGATAGAGCCCTGTTGCTTTGCATCGTTAATCGCCTGGAAAGAGATGTTGTTGTCTTGCCTATATATGAGTTCTTTGGGGCTTACAGTCCCAAGTGGGCATTTGGGGGTACTATCGAGAAAAAAAAGTCTTAGTCGACTTGAACTTGAAAACGGCCATATACTGCAGGTAT
>WNGS01166226.1:19774976-19785622 GCA_020271785.1 Procambarus virginalis | reverse complement strand
CATTCTGTGCAACATTTCTCGTCTCGCACTGCACTTTGGATGGTGTTTTAGTATCTAACATGTTTAATGCACTACATTGTGCAGTGACGGTTGGCGTCTCAGTTGACTCATTGTGAAAAATTTCTGTGTCCTCCACCATGGTTCCCTGAGATACCCTATCACCTGCCCTGAAGAGAAAAGTCTTATGTGAAAGATTGACAACTGGAATGAGTGCACCTTTATCGAGCACTACAATTAAGTGATGAGGAATTAATTAATAAGCTATCACATCTCCCAGCAACCTGAAGGGTGGTACCTGGTTGTATGTGACGTCCCACGGCTACTTTAATAAATTTAACAGAATGTGGTGGGCAACTCTGTTTAGTCAATGCATGCAATGCGCATGACCTCTTAACTGTGTCTGGAAGAGACTTAAAAATCAATTTTGGATAGTGCGCATTATATTTCTGCTTCCTCTTAATTGAAGCTACAACTGGGGGATGGTCGATCATCTCCACTGGGTAGGAAGTCTGTCCCAACTGCAACCTGCAGTTCCTAGCCCCTTTTTGAGCAGACAAGGAATAATCAAATCGCGACAGAAAATCAGTTCCCATTAAGATGTGACCAGGAAAATCAAGGTTCTCTACGATCGTACATGCGTGAGGCTGCAATCCCCCATCAATTTCAAAATTAACTGTACCTTGACCTACGATCTCAATCTTTTCCCCATTGACCGCTGTTAATGTCTTTGCGCAACGTTTAAGACGTGCATACTGAAAATTGCTGAAGGCTGACTTTTTAATAACAGTTGCCTGGCTTCCTGTATCAACAAAGGCTGTTAATCTTACACCTTCCACTTTCACTTCAAAAGTAGGCCTACCATCACTAGGAGCCTGCTTTCATGCTTTCGTACTAATGATTTTACAATCTCTCTGTATATGTCCGTGCTTCCCGCAGGAGTAACACCTCCGCGGATCTCTGTTGGTACCCCGCGCAGGGTGGCTCGAACATGCAGCTGAGGGCTGCTTCCCGCCTGATGAACCCGCGCTACAGTTACTCAGCTTGTCTCGCCCGCTTTGACTCAATGCCTCTACGTATGGGGACGACTGAGCGCCCGATGTCCCTGTGCGCGTCTGCCTGTCTAAGGCTGTGGCGGCCTGTTGGACTAGGTCTTTATAACTCACAAACGCTCCCTCTGCAAATAAAAACGGCCCCATAGCAGAAGGTAACGTTTTGCAGAACAATTGTTTGGCTAATCGCTCTGCCTGACTCGAATCTAACCCCAGTTCCATAGTGAGGTCGTCAACCCTGCTCTTTAACAGTGTCCCGAAATCCTTCACAGTGCTGCGGTCATCCCTCTTAAGTGACTGCAGATAAAAATGAGCCTCATCTTCTGACACCTTTTCCTTGAATCTGTCCCTAATCGCTTGGACAAACTGTGGCCAAGTCGTCAGGTGCTGAAACTCTGACAATCTCGCCAGTGGACCGGCTACGTCCACGCAAGACCTCATAGCGAGAGTAATTTTCAAACTATCCTCTGGGACAGCCTCCAGCATCGAACTAATCTGACAAAGCCAGTCTTCCACTCGGCGGTTGCGTTCCACCTTAATAAGCGGCAACTCCGTACCTCTGAGTGTCGGCAGAGTCAACCTGGGAATCAGACTCATAATTCCCGGTTTGTATGACGCGGGGCTACTGGAAGTGGGTGGGCCCTGGGGTTGGGAACTGGGTTGAGGATGGGGTTCGGGTATGGTGTGGGTGTGGGCGGCCTTGGGTTGGGGTGTGGATTGAGGGTGGGGATGGGGTTGAAGAATGGTGTGGGTGGCCTCGAGTTGGGGTGTGGATTGAGGAATGGTGTGGGTAGCCTCTGGTTGGGGTGTGGATTGAGGGTGGGGATGGGGTTAAGGAATGGCGTGGGTGGCCTCGGGTTGGGGTGTGGATTGAGGGTGGGGATGGGGTTGGAGGAAGGGTTGGTATAGGAATGGAGGTTGGGGTTGGTATATGAAATGAGGATGGGGTGGGTATAGGAATTGAGGATCGGGTTGGTATAGGAGATAGGGTTGAGGTTGTCGTGATGGGTGAGGTGTACCCAGGTATTGTGGTATTGTTCTGTGAGGCAGTTCCTGCTGTTGGTGTGGCGTCGATGTCATGTGTGGGGGAACCCAAGACGGCTCCCCCCACTCTTGGGACGAATCATCCTCCCTAAACTCCCCACTCATGTCAATAATTGTATCTGCACTGGCACGGAAAGATACGCCCGGCTGCCCAGTCCCCTGCAGAACCCGCGACCCCGTCGCCTCAGTCCCACTGACTCCACCTGTGACGTCAGCTGAGCTACCCGAGCGGTCCCCAGTGGTGTCGGAAGAGGTGCGATCCTCTACACTTCCACTCCCACTGGTCGCCACTGACTGGTCACTGTCTGGGTTAAGCATGTCCTGTGATTGCTGGTGTGCCATGTCTCTTCTAACTACTCTTCAATACACCCACTACCCGGACTCACTACAACCGTGAATTGGCACAAATAAAACACAACTCTTTTCCAAGAGAAAACTAACTAAATTCCCAAAGTTGGAAATACAACGATTAATCTAGAGAATCTCTGAAGTGAATTCGATGAATGAGCGTCTGCCCCGCACTCGTGTCTGACCTTGAAGTAACCCGCAGTTCTATTACTGAAACCTAAGTCCTTTACGTTAAAAAAAATTAAAGAATCTAATTCATATAAAACAATTTAAAATGATAAAATAATTAACGCGCAGCACTCGTGATAGATTAATGAAGGATATTTACTGTACTTTAATACTAAACGCACTTGAAGTGAGCAGCGTGGCCACTGATGACTTCTTCTTCTTGAGAATAGGTGCAGTTTGCATGAAGGGTTAACCCTCCCGATGACTGCACCAGGACAGATGTAAGGAGACGCATTGACGGTCAGGAGGAGAAGAAAGTCAAAAGCGGTAGATGTGATGGGCCGTAGAGCGAGGAGTGGCGACGAAAACAGAGGCGGACGTTAGAGGGAGACACCCCGCACCGGGGGGGGGGGCGGGGCGTCGTGGTCACGGCGGCAGCTGATCCATGCACGGCGTAGCAGTGTGCACAAGACGGGAACTAATACTTCTCCGGAAACTTGTATATCGGAAAGCGCAAGCAGTACGCTTCCCAAATCACCCGCTCGTCAGCTGGCAGCCGGCCACCAGGCGGCGCCCTCGGCTGAGACATCCTATCCGGCACCCGATACACAAACTCCTTCACCCGCGACACCCAGATAGTGGACGAGCACCACGGGATCGGAAGCACCCGGGCATCCCGATAAGGGCCCAACTCCGGACCCTCACAGGGCACGACCCCAGCAGACGGGACTAGGGAACCCCCAGACCGGGGCAAGGAAGGAGGGGATACAGCAGGGGAAGCAGGCGCGGCATCGACCCCACCACTGGGCACAGGAGCCGAGCCCCCCTGACGCACATCTTTCCGCAACTTCACGACGAGGTCTCGAACATCAGGGACAACCCCCCACTGCGGAGATCCAACAGCAGGTGACGCAGGAGGGGGGACACAGGTAGCAACTTCTGAGCCTCGCACAGCACCATCATCCACGGCGGGGGGCGCCAGATCACCATACTCCCCTACCTCCTCCCAAGGCACACCACGAAGGGGGGAAGACACTCCGAGCCCGCCGCGAACGCTTCGAGACAGGCCGCACCACACCACGCCCAGCAGGCCCCGCCGCAGACACAGCCACCATCTTCACACAGGTCACACCCGCACCGTCCGAAGAGTCCACGGAGGCCACATCACCCACACTGCCTACTTCATCCACGGAAACAGCCTCAGAACACCGACGAGCACGCTTCTGCAAAGGGATGGAAAGAGCAGAACTACAGTCGCCAACACACAGACACGGCAGGCACCTCACCTTGCTGAAGCACCTTCAAAACAGCAGAACCCGAGTCCCCGGGAGCCGGTATCACATCCACAGGCGAGGGCGGGACATGGACCTCCACCGGGGCACCCTTCACTACAAGCAGCTCAGGCGACGGCCCGACACCCACACACACCGGCTCAACAACCCCAGGGGCCACAGCAGTCACAGGACGAGGCACACGGGCCGGAGAACTCGCCTCAACAGGCGGAGCAGCAGACAGGCAATCAGGCGCCTCAGGCACAGCACCCACACCATCCAGGGGCAGAAAATCCTCCGCACGAAGAACATGCACCCGACCAGTTGCTCCCACATCGCAGCCAGATGACCCTCGTGACCACACCGATAACAGGTGCGCGGTTGACCCCGGTACAGGCAGCGGAGCGTATAACCCAACACGGACATCGACGACGGCACACTACACTTCAGTGACATCGTCAGGGTGCGGGAGCCGTCAAGCATACCAACACAGTGCCCGGCAACGACCTTGTTCCAACGAACACTTAACACTGTCCCAAATCGTTCAAAACAGGAGGTTAAAAGTCGTCCTGAAATTCGAAGTGGGCACCATGCACCGTCTCAGACGTCAAGGTAACACTAAGATTCACCACCTTAACGGAGCCAACAGGATCAGGGAGAGGGTAAACACGCCCCTCACACCGCTCGAGAAACGCCTGAAAGGCAGCCTGGAGGCGGAACTTGACCACAGTACGGTTGCCCTGAAGCAGCTGGATGCCCACCAGGTCCGACAGCTGCACATGCAGCACGTCCACCAGGGCGACACCAACCAATGGATGGCCCACCGGCACCGTAAATGCCAGACCAGCCGACAACGTCCTCGTCACTGGGGGGCGAGAAGTCCCCATGGCGAAGCCAAACGTCACCCTGTCAGTGGCAAACTACCACCAGCAGGGCAAACCAGCAATCACCCAACGTAAACACTAGCCAGGAGCGGAGAGACCTCAGGAACGTCTGACCCGGCCGGCGGTCCCCACTGATGACTAATGGAGCGGGGCAGCTGCGCTGAAAAACTAAGTCCCGCGCTTTTTCGCTTAAACGCTGAAAAATCAAATTTTTGTTCCGAAGGAAAATAACTAGTTTTACGTTACCGAACAGCTCTAGCGATTAATATAGACTCCCAGGACATATATTGTCTTGTCAAAATTTGAATTTTCACCAAAACTGCGTTTTTTACTCAGTGCTGGACTCTGCCAAATTTTTGCACCCGGAAAAATTCTATCACCCAAAATATGGTGAAACTCCCTTAATTCGTCAAAATGGGTTTCTTGTTCTCAGATATAAATACGCTAGTATTTAATACTGACGCTGTATACAAAACAATACTGACACATCGGGCGGTTTCAACACTCATCAATTCGAATTTTCATCAAAATCTGAGGTTTTCACCTCAAGTGGACTTTTTTTTTTTTTTTTTTTTTTAACACGATTTTCTCGAAAAATAACTAAATTCGGCAAAAATGTAATTATCACTGTTTAATGCTTAAGAACAGAATTACGTCCTTGCGCGCACTAGAGAGTAATGCTGGCCCCAGAATATACACGAAACATGAGAATTCGAATTTTCGCCAAAATGTACGAATCTAGCCCAAGCTGGACTTAGAAAATTTTCACCTACGTTTCCACAAAAAAATTCTAAGTCTAAAAACGTAATTCTACCGTCTTACTGGTAAAACTAGAAACAATATCACTCGCAACGACTGGGGAATCCTAATGACGCCCAGACATGTACGTGACCCACTAATACAAATTAATTACAGTTAACGACTTTCCAACGTTGACTTAGCCGAAAACTTATCCCAAAATACTTAGAAATATTTTCACTAGCTCCATCAAACATTTACACGAAAATTACTATCCCTTAAACTCCTTCACTTAACTATGGTGACCGACCTATAGCCCTAAGTTCAGAGGATTAACTACGCTCTAGAACCAACGCCTCTGACTTAGACTGATATAATAAGGAATAGCAAGACTTAATGTACGCACTTAGCCTAATATACACGAAAATACTGAACACTTGGGAAAAATTTTAACCGGGGATTGAATTTAGGGGAAAAATTTTTAATCTCTAGAAAACGCAATTAAACGGGATTACTTTATAAATTTAATTATACTTAATTTAAAGATACACTCGACTTAATACTATAATTGCTCCTACTGGCTCGCCGTCCCGCGCCTAGCCTAGGGGTCTCGACCGTCTAGATTCTAACAGAGCGACACGCAGCTTTCAGCAACAATTAAGACTAGAGGCGACTCAACCTCCACTAAGTGTGCGACCACTTAGTCGTTGAATCGTTGCTAGGTAGTTTACTAGTCCGTCCCTCGGAGGCCGCAACGCCCTTCACGGATTTACGTTTTTCCATAGCGTTCTGGGTCGTCTAACAACGCCCTTGGACCTATCTCCTGGCGTCCCACAGATAAATCCGCCCAGACAGCCCACAAGGAACTGCTGTTGAGAGTATGATGGCTCCCAACACCTCTGAATCTATTGCAATGGGTCGAGTATGGTACCCAGTCCAATAAACTCGGAGCGGTCTCCTTAACCAATAAAACTGAACAGAATTACTTACTAACTAATCCTTAATCGTATCAGCCCGCATGAACCCAAGATTCGCCAATCCCCACTCAAACGCACTGTTGTGAGGCGCACGACTAATCCTGCCCGCGGCTGTCCTCCCTAAACTCTATGCACGTGTCCGAATGGCGAGACGCGTGAGCCTTTCAACAATTTCAAACAAAATTGTTGAAACCACCGCTGTGCACCATTGTAACACGGGGGGGGGGGGGGTTCTCTCTACCTTCTACTACCCCCTTTTTCTCTCTTTACCCGTATTCTTTACTTTAGTTCTTTACCAAGGGACCCCAAGACTTTTACTCGAGCCGACTCCACGCCACGTGGTCTCAAGACGATTTACCGACTTGAGATTCTACAACCCGTATGACGTGAATTAGACTTCTAGCAAATTTCTAGGATCTCCTTTCCGCCGCCACCACCAGATCAGTAACCAAATGAGCAATGATCGAGATCTGGATCGATCACGCTAAGCAATCAACCTTGGGGCTTGATTCCCCACTAGTAATAACTACCCCTTGGATCTTACGTGTGTGGTTAATTAAAATCAACAGGAGTAATAATCCTGATTCGGTGTTAGAATCGGCGTCCAATTCAACTCGACCATGTGGGGACCACGTGACAAGGACAATTTCACAAAAATACAAAAGAAAAATGGAAATAATAAAAATGCACATAACTAATTAATTTATTCAAAATTAAGCAAAATCTAAATAATTGGCACTCCCTAACTGAAATATGCCCTGACTATAAATTTAACGGCAATGAGTGGACTATTCCCTACAATTACTCGTAAAGCAACTCTACCTTCTATGTTGACCCGCTTGGGTAGAGTGCTGGTCTTATGGGAGGTGAGATGGTGACCTCCCCCAGTTGATCCGGATACCCCACTGCCCGTCCTCTCTCTCTGCTCCTCTACCCAGACGCCTAGATCTGTATTCTTCCGCTAGTATCTAAGTTACTTTGCCAGGCTTAAGTTATAACAATTAACCTCTGTTGTACTGAATGTTCCAGATTGGTTGATTTATTGTACTGAAGTTAAATTACACAAACATCTTAAGGAAGAGCTATTCCCAATTACAAAATAGCTATTTGACCTTTGAGAAATAGAGGACATGGAACCTCGTGACCTATGACCTCCGGTCACTCCGCATCACAGCCTAGTTCTTGCTCGTGACGTCACTGATGGTGACTTAAACTCCTTCTAATAATTAGAGTACTCTTGATTTTATAAGCAGTAATACTATACAATACAATTTGAATGCAAAATGAATGAAGGCTAATTTCTCTAAATAAGTGAATATTACAGAATGATTCATTATGAGAGACTGAACAAAGGCATCAGGTTATTTTCACCGCTAATTCCCTGGGGGATGCTCCCGGGTCGACACCACGCAGGTCCAGCTTCCCATTCTCCCTTGTAACTAAACATTCTGGAATCTTCTGGATAATTCTTACAACAAACCCAGTTTGTTACATCCACCCCCAGGAAGCAACCCGTGACAGCTGACTAACACCCAGGTACCTATTTTACTGCTAGGTAACAGGGGCATAGAGTGAAAGAAACTCTGCCCATTGTTTCTCGCCGGCGCCCGGGACCGAACCCGGGACAACAGGATCACAAGGCCAGTGTGATGTCTGCTCAGCCGATTGGCTCCCTCCTACCTAGTAGTAAACAAGTACCTGGGAGTTAGACGGCTGCTATGGGCTGTTTCCTGAGGGTGTGTAACAAAAAGGAGACCTGGTTGAGGACCGGGCCGTGGGGACGCTAAGCCCCGAAACCATCTCAAGATAATCTCAAGATAATCATGAAACACAAACGTAAAAGAACCAAATGAAAGGTAACACACAAAACACATTACAGTAGCCTGTCCACGACAGACAGAAACAAAACACAAATAAAACAGGAGAAAGCAAAACATAAAAATACAATACGGGTACAAAAACACAAAGAAGTACAAAACCATGGAACATAAAGAAACCTAAAGCACACAACCATAAGCGTGAAGGGCCTACAGCAGACAGCGCGCGGCAGCAGCAAGCAATGCCCCGCCTACCCCATACTTCTCTGGAAATTCCGCCACCGGAAATCGGAGGCAAGGTAAGGTAATTATCAAAAGAAGGCACCAAACCGGGAAGGCTATGTAGCACCATCAAAGTGCGAAATAATCAGAGGGCGCTAAATATTACTAAGAAAGCCAATACGAGAACAAAAACGCATAAGGCGAACGATATCAAAAGTATCCGATTCACCTAGAATTCTATCGAGGGACAAGTGACCGCGAGGGACGGTCGGAAAGCAAGACACACGCTCGTCCTGGAAGGCAGGACATTCAACAAGGATATGCATAACCGTAAGAGGGACAACGCAATTCGGACAACAAGGAGCAGGGCGGCGCTCCATTAAGTGACCGTGGGTTAAGCGAGTATGGCCAACCTGCAGCCGTGCTAAAGCAGTTTCCCACCGCCGGTTACGGTGGTAGGAGGAAGGCCACGGGGACACACTACGTTTGAGAGCACGCAGTTTGTTACTAACCACAGAGGACCAACAACTCTGCCAACGGGCAAGGATAGAGGAATGAATAACCGCATAAAAGTCAGAATAAGGAAGACCCTTACGAGATAGGACAAGAACGGATGGCTTCCTTAGCGGCAGCATCTGCACGCTCATTCAAAGAAACACCAATATGGCTGGGAACCCAGCAAAACTCTACCGATTTAAACTTACTAGAAATAAGAAACAGCCATTGCTGAATCTCGATGACCACTGGGTGGACAGGATTAAAGGACCCAAGAGCCATTAGGGCACTACAAGAGTCAACGACAACCACAAAGGAGGAATGAGAATGAGAAAGCAAGAGACGGAGAGCATAGAGAATAGCATAAAGTTCCGCCGTAAAGACGCTAGCCTCCGAAGGGAGGCGACACATATAAGTACGGTCAGGAAAAACAACAGAGTAGCCCACACCGTCCGCAGTCTTCGCAGCAAAAGCAGTACGAATATAGACCTCCAAGTTTACCAGGACATCCGTTGTGCTGCGGCACTTGCGAAAACCAAATTGAGAAGGAGAGAGGTGGTTATAGTGTTCTAAGAACCACATCAAACGAACGTTAACCATACGTTCAAAGAGCTTGCAGACACAACTCGTGAGGGCAATAGGGCGGAAGTCCTTGGGGGATGACCCGAGAGACCCTGGTTTCCGAACAGGGAGGACAACAACATCGAGCCAGTCTTCAGGGACTGACGACGACTCCCAGACCCGATTGTACAGACTCAGTAAATACCGAGACGTGCACGGAGGGAGATGGCGGAGCATTTCATAATGAATGCCATCAGAGCCCGCTGCCGTAGAACCACAAAGGGCTAGGGCAGATTGAAGTTCAGAGAGAGAGAAGGGATCATTATAGGGAAGGTGGAGAAAAGTACAGAAATTTAAAGGACGAGACTCAAGAAGAGGCTTACGAAGAAGGAAGGATTGGGGAGATGAGAACCAGAACTAACAGAGGAGAAATGGGAACCCAGTTCGGTCGCAACCTGCAACGGGTCCGCCACAAGAGCACCATGGAGGCGAAGGACTGGGGAGACATCGGGAATGAACTTACCCGCAATCTTGCGGATACGCTTCCAGACCAGCGGAAGAGGAGTTTCGGAAGTAACGGTAGAGACATAAGTCGCCCAGCAAGCACGTTTAGCCGCATGGATGGTCCTACGGGCCACCGCACTCGCCTTCCGAAACAAAAGAAAAGACTCAACCGTGTGTCGGCGGCGATGTCTCTTCCAGGCTGCACGCTTACAGCGGACAGCCCGAGCACAGTCCAAATTCCACCAGGGAACGCACTTTCGCGTTCCCCGAGAGGAAGAGCGAGGAATAGAGTGCAGGGCAGCGTCAAAGATAGTGTCATGAAAAAGAAGGAGGGCGCGAGGGAGAGGTAAAACGGAGAGCTCGGAAATAGTAGCACGGAGAGTAAAAAGGCGCCAGTCAGCCTCGGCAAACCGCCACCGAGGGAAGGAGAGAGGAGGGCGAAAGGAGAAAAAAGTGACAAGGATAGGAAAATGGTCACTGCCATGGAGGTCATCAAGGACTCGCACCCGAAATCTAAGGAAAGGGATGACGAGCACAGAGAAAGATCGAGACAAGAACGGGAGCGAGT